>CM069148.1:16175490-16278575 GCA_035221665.1 Okamejei kenojei | reverse complement strand
ATCACAGAAAGCTGTTTGAAAATGCGACAAAGTGGGGTGCCTAAATACATTGTTGAGAATACTGGCTACGGGTGTGCCACAGATTATGGCAAATAAATGGTGCAATAGTGTCTAGCCCCTTTGTGGGTTAGCTATGGTGATTAGAAAGGGGGATTTTGGTCCCCAGTACTTTTTATTCGATATATTGATGATCTGTCTAAACAATTGAAAGCTGTAACACTGGGTGCGTGATTGGTTTGTTTTAGGTGAACCATATTATGTATGCAGTGTCTTGTAGTCTTTAGTCAATCTAGCGTGGTCTCCAGCAGCTCATTTCTGATGTTCATGTATGGTGTGGAACATGACATTATTATAAATTTATAAAGTGCTGTTATGGTCTGTTGAACCAAAGAGGATAAAAGCCTAAAATATACTGAGTTTAACTTGTCTGACAACCAATCTTTGTGTCTGTAATAAGATAATTATCTAGGGCATATTATTACAGAACAAATGACAGTTGATGAGGATATTCTATAGGCAACGAGCATGCTGTTTATACAGGCGAATATCCTTTTGCGTAAAGTTGGTGCTGTGTGCAGATGTGGTGAAGATGTCGCTATTTAGAGCATACTGCTCACCCCTCTACACTGCGCCTGTGGTCGAAATATTTAAGACAAAGTATGCAGGGACTAACGGTGGATATAACGAAGCCTCATGAGAACCACTGCTAAGGAACAAGATGCGTGTAGTGCCAGTAATATGTTTGTGGCTGAGGAGTCAGTACTTTAGAAAGCTATCCTAAGACACCTCATGTTATAAATTCATTTGCAGGATAAAATGACTCTAAAATTGTGCTTATTGTGGCCTGAACAAAACTGATGGGTTAGCACTACACGCTACGAATCCAGTTGTGGAGTACACGGGTAATCATTGTCTCGTTGTACGTCATGTATAAATTTTTACTCTTGATTTTTAACTAAGTATTGTGGGTTTTTATTTAAATATAAAATTCTGATGTTTATGTGTTTTACCCATGATTTTATTTATATTTTCTGAATATTTGATAGGCAATGCATTTTTTAATGTATTGTTGCCCTTGGTCTGGACCTTGAATCGTAATAAAGTTATTATTATTATTATTATTTTATAGTTGGGAAGTAAGCTCAAGTGACACTCCCCCGACCTCAGATCATTTCCCCCTTTCATTTCCCCCACCCAACATTTCTTAAGAAAGTTGTCAACCTGAACATTGTCTGTTCCATTTCCTTCAAACATATGTTGCATGACTCGCTGAGTTAAAGTCATAGATCATGCTAGCGTGGAATCAGGCCTTCAGCCAACGTGCCCGAGAAATAAAATAAACAACATGTCCCATCTACAATAGTCTCACCAGTCTGTGTTTGGGCCCTTTTCCCTCTTTAACCTGTCCTATCCATGTTCTGGCCTAATTGTTTCTTAAATGTTGTGATATGTACATGCTGCAACCACCTCCTCCGGCAGCTCGGTCCACACACCCACACTCTCTGAAAGTTGTGGGAGTTCCTATAGCAGTTTGTTTTTGCTCCTATTCTTCCTCACTAAAGATCAAATGGCTGTTTTTCTTTATTTCACGCCAAAATATTGTACACGTTCAGAAACCATGACAGTCCTTTAAAATGTAATTACATAATAAAAAAAAAATCTAGGGTATAGCAAGACAAACATATCCGTGCTATCCAGTTCTTTCAGTTAGTTTAGTTTATGTACGTGTCTGAGGTTGCAGTGAAAAGCTTTTTGTTGATGCTTTTCTTAAACATCAGCTGTATGGTGGTGGGGACTGTGGCATATCAAAAGGCAGGTGAATCTTGAATCTTGCATCTTGAATCTTGAGGTGAAGTAAATATAACCCGGGGTCTCGTGTGCTGTCAGGCAGCAACTCTATTGCTTGCGCCAAAGATGGTCACAAAATGTTGGAGTAAACTTCAGCGAGACAGGCAGCGTCACTGGAGAGAGGAATTGGGTGACGTTTGGGACGAGACCCTTTTCAGTACTCAGACTTCAGACTTTACCGCTGCGCGCTGTGGTTGCTCCCTACCAATTATGGGGACTTGGTTCTGGGATTGAGGTGTAAGAGGAGAGATTGTTATAAATGAAAACATCCTCACTGAAATGAGAAGAATGAGAAATTATTCTCATTGAAACTATGAGAAAATAATAACGATGATCAGGATAGGACGATAAGGTTGTTTCTTCAGGCTGGAGGGACGAAGAAATTAAGTGGAATTGTCTCAGGATGAAAAACTGAGGTATTTCATCAGTCAATAGGATATATTTTTGGAAAACAAATGCTCTAATCCTGAGAGCAAGGTGGATGCTCAACTGCGGTGTACATTCAGAGTCAGGTATAGATTTCAGATGTTTTACAAAGGAATGTGGGACGTCGATGAGATGTAGACAAGATAAAAGACATGATCTTTATTGAATGGACAAAGCTGGGTCCAGGAGCCATTTGTTCCTGTTTTTTTTCCTTTATTAATGTTCTTCTAGGTGATGATCTTGCTCAAAGTATTTTCTGTCATGAATTTTTCATACCTAACACAGTGAAGTGAGGTGAGCATTAAGATCGTGTCTATTAAGCTGTTGGATCAAGATACATATGTGAAACACTGTAAGATGTCAGTATGCATATCATCAGGCTGCACTTGTGGGTTTCTCCGTTATCCACCACCTCCCTCCCCCCCCCCCCCCACCCCCCCAGATTTTCTCATTCGGTCAAAAAAGACTTCCCCCTTATCCTTAAATGTGATCCCTTGTTCTGGACTTACCCAACATCGGGAACATCTTCCTGCATCTAGCCTGTCCAATCCTTAAGAATTTTGGTAAGTCTCTATAGATCCCCCTCAATCTTCTAAAATTCCAGCGAGTACAAGCGGTCTATCCAGTCCTTTCTTCATATGGAAGTCCTGACATCCAGGAATCAGTCTGGTGACTTCTCTGTACTCCTTCTATGGCAAGAATGTCTTTCCTCACATTAGGAGACCAAAACTGTACGCAATTTGTGGGATAATGGCTTTAGTAAAATTGTAAATTGTCCCTAGTGTGTATGATAGTGTTAGTGTACAGGGTGATTGGCGGTTGCCGCGAACTCAGTATCTCTAAAGTCTAAAGCAACACTTCAATTCTGTTCTGCTTTAATTTCTGGACTTTGTTCCAACCATCTGCATATCAAATATACCCCTGATCTGTGTCCATGATTTATCTGCTATGCCTTGTCCCCCCCCCTCCTGCTTCTCCTATCTTCCAGCTTTCTCCCCTCCCCCTCCCCCCAACTACAATTAGTCTGAAGCAGGGTCCTGAAACATCCAAAAAAAAAAACACCATGTCCGTGTTCTCTGAGATGCTGCCTGACCCGCTGAGTTTTATTCCAGCACTTTGTGTCCTTTCACCTGTGTAGGTGTCACTGTTGGCTGCATGGAATAGAAAAATGCTGAACCTGTCAAAGCTATCGGCGTCTATCAGTGATACATGAATGGAAGTAATATAGGAAAAACGTATAATGTGATCTCACAGTGCTGAGCGAGATAGGTTTTCCGATATTTTACAAAAGAGAAACAGCTTCAAATGGATTGTTAACACAATATGACTGCTGGATATTTATTGCTTGTTTGTACATCATTATAAAGGCTCTAATTGATTGATTGAAAGATACAGCATGTGAACAGCTATTCAACCCACCATGCATTACCCTTTCAGACTTTTTTTTAAATGTTATCCCACTTTCGCAACCACTCCTACACACTAGGGGGAATTTACAGAGGCCAATTAATCAATCTTAAGGGGTTGGACAGGCTAGATGCAGGAAGATTGTTCCCGATGTTGGGGAAGTCCAGGACAAGGGGTCACAGCTTAAGGATAAGGGGGAAATCCTTTAAGACCGAGATGAGAAAGACTTTTTTCACACAGAGAGTGGTGAGTCTCTGGAACTCTCTGCCACAGAGGGTAGTTGAGGCCAGTTCATTGGCTATATTTAAGAGTGAGTTGGATGTGGCCCTTGTGGCTAAGGGGATCAGAGGGTATGGAGAGAAGGCAGGTACGGGATACTGAGTTGGATGATCAGCCATGATCATATTGAATGGCGGTGCAGGCTCGAAGGGCTGAATGGCCTACTCCTGCACCTAATTTCTATGTTTCTATGTTTCTATGTTTCTATTCTAACAGACCCATACGTCTTTGGTACATGGGAGCATCCGGCAAAACCCTGGCGGTTACAGCGAGAATGTGAGAGCTCCATACAGACAGCATCAAAGGTCAGGATTGAACACGGGTCTCTAATGTTATGAGGTAGCACCTCTACCAGTTGTGCCACTGTGCCACCCATTCTGCATTTTCAGCAATCTCTCATAACATACATGATACATAGCTTGCTATTGCAGGGCTGCCAGCTCTCACGCTTTGAGTGTGAGAATGACGCATTTGACGAAACTCTCACGCCCTCACGCTGATCAGAAATTTCTCGCGCTCTGTGGTGAGAAATGCTGTGATCAACGAAAATGTCAAAACTCAGATAAACTGCATGGTCCGCGGGTGTGGAGAGCCCGGGCTGTGGGAGGGATGGAAGCACAAGCAGCGGGGAACCAGATGCGGGGAGCCGGGGCTGGCGAGTGTTTGCCGGGGACACATGCCAGGAACGGGTCTGGTGAGTGTTTGCAGGGCTGGCGAGTCGCCCACTGCAGCTCCGACCATGGAGCAGCTCCAGTGCAAGAGTCCCGGGCTGTCAGAGGCGTTGTAAGCATTGCGCCGCTGCCCGTGAGAGTCTCTGTGCCGGGGACAGAGACTATCAAAGGGAGGTGGAGATAGAGAGGGGGGAGAGTAGAGGGGGGGAGACAGAGGGGGGGGGGGGGTGGAGGGGGGGAGGGAGGGGTGGGAAGGGGGGAGGAGAGGAGGGGAGTAAGTACAAAGCACTGGGTTTTGAAGCAGTCATGCATTGGTGGAGGTTATAATGTAGTCATAGAGTGATACAGTGTGGAAAACAGGCCTTCGGCCCAACTTGCTCACACCCGCCAACGTGTTCCCTGCTAAGCTACCTGCTTTTGGTCCATACCTCCAAACCTGTCCTATCCATGTATCAGTCTAACTTTTTCTTAAATGTTGGGATGGTCCCTGCCTCAACTACCTCCTCTGCAGCTTGTTCTATACAATCATCACCCTTTTGTGTGGATAAAGTTACCACTTAAAAGTTACCTCTTACCTCTCATACAAAAACATTGAAAATCATACGTCTACAATGCACTAAAACATGATTTTAATACATCAAATTTCAAAAAAGTTCCTACCCTGGGGGGGGGGGGGCACCCTTCTTCCCACCCTCCCCCACTCGGTTGCTCCACTCCCTCGCCGGGTACTCCTAAGGCCAGTGATCAGTGATCGCTCAGCCTCCCCAAATGCTCCATGGAGAACACTGCCAGATGTGAGTGGGGGAACTGAGGCCAGTTGTCAGTGATGTCTGGATCCCAATGCTCAGCGCTTCATGTTTTGGAGTTGGCTAATGTTAATGATTTGTAATTAGCCAGATTTGTAATTAGTTGGTGACAAAACCTTAATTTATTAATCCGGAATATCCAGGGGGATGGGATAAGTGTTAATATTAAATGACATGCAAGGTGTCAGGCTGTCTGTCACAACATACATCCTTGATAACCCGTTATTTCCTTCAGTTAAATATTGGGAAGGTAGAACTATTGTCATTTGCCACTCAATTATTATGTTTGTTTACCTCACTGACTATTTCTAAACCCCACTCCCCCTCCCAAATCCTTTGACAGGGTGAATAGAAATTGTCCCCAATCTCGTTGTTTTATTAATTGAACATGTAGATGAACATCCTCAAGGAGTGTATTCAGATGGAAACTGATTCACATGCGATGGTTTAAGAGCTTGTTCAAAGAAGGGGAATATTTTTTAAAGGAGTGACAGAGATACTTGCTGGGGAATGTGTGAGGAGATTTTATTTGTCTTTAGTTTTAGCTTGAACCAGGACATCTGAAGATTCAAAGTTTTAATATAGTAATTGTGCTGATATTGACCCCAAATCACCAAGTAATGATTATTCATCCATTCCGGAGGTTTTTACTTTTTATGATGCCATTTAAACTTCACTTGGATTTCAATCCCTTCAATGTAAAAGTAATTGGGAATGGGGCGCATTGGAACAAAACTTTGCCCATCGGTACATATTAACTGTAATATAATAATGTATGCATGATGGTAGGTGCAATCAAGATCTTTTTATATCAATGTTGTGTTACGAATACCACAGAAAATATTATGTACTCTCAAGATCACAGTTTTTTTAGATATAATATTACTTTAAATATTAGTTTATTGAACTTTGCATTTTGTAAAAGTCCCAGCTGAGAGGAAGACAGCAAAATACTGAAAATATTGGGGATGAAAATGACTTCAGGGACAGTTTGTTACAAAAAATGAAAGAATCGTATCAGAATTCTTTATACAGCTGAGTAAGTATAATTTTATGGATGGGAATTGTGTTCAACCAACTGATGACTTATTTGACAAAGTAACTAGCATGTTAGATAACAAGGAAGCCAATGAGTGTAACAAATGTTGTTATCCAGAATTTGGTCTGTGAAGTTGCCCCATAAAGGATTACTGCATTAGGATGAGCGCCTGTGGACTTGAACGTAATAGGTTAACTCCAGGGGGTCAGATATGGGGCTATATGTGTGGGCCAGATATATTTTCAGTGCAAAGGGGCTAGGAGCAAGGCCAAGTTTGCATCCAGAGTCAAGGTGTGGAATAGTACTAGATGTGCAGTCAAAGCTGGGACCAGGGGTGTGAACCTCAGGTAAGCAGCTACAGTGGCTTGCAAAAGTATTCGTACCCCTTGAACTTTTCCACATTTTGTCACGTTACAACCACAAACGTAAATGTATTTTATTGGGATTTTATGTGATAGACCAACACAAAGTGGTGCATAATTGTGAAGTGGAAGGAAAATGATACATGGTTTCCACATTTTATTACAAATAAAAAACTGAAAAGTGTGGCGTGCAAAAGTATTCAGCCTCCATGAGTCAATACTTTGTAGAACCATCTTTCGCTGTAATTACAGCAACAAGTCTTTTGGGGTATGTCTCTACAGCTTTGCACATCTAGAGACTGACATTTTTGCCCATTCTTCTTGGCAAAATAGCTCAAGCTCAGTCAGATTGAATGGAGAGCGTCTGTGAACAGCAATTTTAAAGTCTTGCCAGAGATTCTCAATTGGATTTAGGTCTGGAACTTTGACTGGGGCCATTCTAACTACATGAATATGCTTTGATCTAAACCATTCCATTGTAGCTCTGGCTGTATGTTTAGAGTTGTTGTCAACTGCTGGAAGATGAACCTCCCCCCCCCCCCCCCCCCAGTCTCAAGTCTTTTGCAGACTCTAACAGGTTTTCTTCCAAGATTGCCCTGTATTTGGCTCCATCCATCTTTCCATCAACCTTTGACCAGCTTCCCTGTCCCTGCTGAAGAAAAGCATTCCCATGTTTCATAGAGGGGATGGGTGGTGTTCAGGGTGATGTGCAGTGTTAGTTTTCCGCCACAATAGCGTTTTACATTTAGGCCAAAAACTTCAATTTTGGTCTCATCAGACCAGAGCTGGCATCTTCTCCACATGTTTGCTGTCCCAACATGGCTTGTGGCAAACTGCAAACGGGACTTCTTATGGGCTTTGTTTCAACAATTGCCTTCTTCTTGCCACTCTTCCATAAAGGCCCGATTTGTGGAGTGCACAAACTAATAGTTGTCCTGTGGACAGATTCTCCCACTTGAGCTGTGGATCTCTGCAGCTCCACCAGAGTTTACCATGGGCTTCTTGGCTGCTTCTCTGTATCAATGCTCTCCTTGCCCGGCCTGTCAGTTTAGGTGGAGGGCCATGTCTTGGTAGGTTTTGCAGTTGTGCCATACTCGTTCCATTTTCGGATGATGGATTGAAACAGTGCTCCATGAGATATTCAAAGCTTGGGATATTTTTTTATAACCTAATCCTGTTTTAAAACTTCTCAACAACTTTATCCCTGACCTGTCTGGTGTGTTCCTTGGGCTTCATGATGCTGTTTGTTCACTAATGTTCTCTAACAAAACCTCTGCGGCCTTCACAGAACAGCTGTATTTATGCTGAGATTAGATTACACACAAGTGGGACTCTATTTACTAATTAGGTGACTTCTGAAGGCAATTGGTTGCACTGCATTTTATTTAGGGGTATCAGAATAAAGGGAGCTGAATACTTTTGCACACCACACTTTTCAGTTTTTTATTTGTAAAAAAATTTGAAAACCATGTATCATTTTCCTTCCACTTCACAATTATACGCCACTTTGTGTTGGTCTATCACATAAAATCCCAATAAAATACATTTACGTTTGTGGTTGTAACGTGACAAAATGTGGAAAGGTTCAAGGGGTATGAACACTTTTGCAAGCCACTGTATGATCAGGCTAGAATAAGGGGCCAGGTGTAAGGCTGGATTCGGGTTGAGGAATGAGTGAAGGTATGCAACTGGAGTCAGGGCCAGGAGTAGTACCAGGTGTGCAGTGAGACCCAGGTTGGTCAACATTGGCTAAGTGCTTGATTATAATCTGATTTCCATACATGAATATACTAAGATCATTTATATGCTGCACCTGTTGATTCAGAGCTTGGGCTCTACTGTGCAATGTAATTAGGAATATATAATTTACTCTAACCTTATTCATAGCTAATCCAATTTAAAGCATATATATTGCATTCAAGTGTAAGTTTTATACTGGACTCGCTACAGTATGCACCATATTGCACAATTTCAAGCTGAAAAATGCAAACGTTGCGTACTAATGGGAGGGGGGGACCACCCTCCTCCCAACCCCCCCGGTCGCTATGTTCCCTTGGGCTTGGTCTCTTGCAATTTCTCACTCACAACTCTCACCCAATGTTGGCAGCTCTGCTATTGAGTCCAAATAGATTATGTAAAAAAAAAGAACATTTTAACAGAAAGGCTGTTATGGGTTAATGCACCATAGATGCATAGACAATAGGTACAGGAGTATGCCATTTGGCTCATCGAGCCAGCACTGCCATTCAATGTGATCATGGCTGATAATCCACAATCAGTATCACGTTCCTGCCTTCTCCCCATATCCTTGATTCAGCTAATCCTAAGAACTCTATCTAACTCTCTTTTGAATGCATCCAGTGAATTGGCCTCCACTGCCTTCTGAGGCAGAGAATTCCACAAATTCACAACTCTCTGTGTGAAAAAAGTTTTTCCTCATCACAGTTCTAAATGGGCCTACCGCTTATTCTTAAACTGTGACTCTGGTTCTGGACTCCCCCAACATCGGGGACATGTTTCCTGCATCTAGCGTGTCCAATCCATTAATAATTTATATGTTTTTATAAGATCCCTCTCATCCTAAATTCTAGTCCATATAAGCTCCATTCTTTCATCATTTGACAGTCCCGCCATCCCAGGAACTAACCTGGTGAACCTACGCTGCACTCCCTCAATAGCAAGAATGTCCTTCCTCAAATTAGGAGACCAAAGCTGCACACAATACACCAGGTGTGGTCTCGCCAGGCACCTGCACAACTGCAGAAGGACCTCTTTGCTCATATACTCAACTCCTCTCGTTATGAAGGCTAACATACCATTAGCTTTCTTCACTGCCTGCTGTACCTGCATTCTTACTTTCAGTGACTGACGCACGAGGACACCCAGGTCTCGTTGTACTTCCCCTTTCCTAATCTGACACCATTCAGATAATAATCTACCTTCTTGTTCCTGGCACCAAAGTCGATAACTTCACATTTATCCACATTATACTGCAGCTGCCATGCATCCGCCTACTCACCCAACCTGTCCAAGCCAACCTGCACCTAATCACTGAGAAAAGTAAATATAAATTTAAAATCAGCCATGCACATTAACACTGTTGTATAAAAATTTAGCATTAAATTATAAATATTTATCAATGGATTGCATATTTAATTTAGCTTCTCTTGCCTGTCCTGTCATTAAATATAATCATGGATGATCTGCCGCAGAGTCTGAGCTCCCCTTTAGTGCCAATTCCCATTGCCCTGAATTCCCTGATTTTTACAAATGCATCTTTCTCCTCTTTGAATACCTCTGTGATCTAGACGATTCAAGATAGATTTTGCCAGAGCTTCAGTACCTTCTGTGAGAAGGAATATCAATGCACCTCATAATGTCCCCTTATTCAGTAGCCCTGTCCCCTTATTTGAGACTCTCTCATGAGTGGAAACATCTCAACATCTCCCTCGTCATGACTTCTTCGAGTATTACATGTTTCATAAGATCAATTCTCATTCTTCTAAATTCCAAATACAGAATATTCCTAGACATTAGCTGAGTGAATCTCATGTGATCTGCCAGTAAACCATGATCTAATTGGAAGGAGACTTCAAATAATTCAACCCACTCACTCAATCTATTTATAAGCTGCTGCTAAATATGCTTATTGCAACATGTCCTCCGTTCTGTCCTAGTGCCATTGACAAAACTTGGATACCTGACTATTGGCCCTCTCGCCAGGTCATTGATATGATATCAATGGATAGAAATGGTTACAGGGATAGGAGTGAATTACAGGCTACTGAGATTTTTTGTAAATTTAATATTTTAAACTTCATTATTTGTTTGATTTAATGTATAATAGTATTGGAATGGCAGATATTAATAGGAATATTGATGGCCTTGAGGGGGATACGACATATATTGCCTGAAGTAGATTTCATATTGCCCGAGTCGAAGACTCGGGCAATATGGATCTAGGAGGGCAATATATGTCGTATCTCCCGAAAGAGGACAGTCAATTATTGTTATTATTACCCATTATCAGACATCTAGAGGGAAAATCTGAACATCTCATATGATATGAATGTATCTATACTTTTTGCAATATGCATTGCAACATTGTAAATAAGGGTACTAAAACCATTGCAACATTGTAAATAAGGGTACTAAAACAATGGTAACATTTATGTTTCATTTTGTAATTTATGTAATTCATTTATGTGACAATGTGAAGGTCGAACTTTTAAATCGCGAACCTCTTCTCGCAACCGGCTTGCCATTTTGTTTGTTTTGAAAATAAATTTTAAATTTCGCACGCAGCGTCACGTTGCCGTCACGCAGCGTCACGTTGCCAAGTTCCCGGATGTGAGACCAGGGGAATATAAGACTATATTCCCGCTGTTTAAACAGGTAAAGTCCATAGGCGTTCGCTAGAAAGGGGAATATAAGAAAAATATTCCCCTGTTAGCGCTGCTGGCTGTAAAAAGGAAGTGAATACAATTTCGTTAAAGCATACCTCAGATGGGTGATATGGGTAATAAATTAATTTATGCCTGCACTCTTTGACAGCTGGTAAAGCCAGTGATCTGCTTTAACTTTGTCGTGGAGGGTGGGAGCTCGAAAATGGAGATATGTGGCAGTATCCACGAGAACAGCTGGGTTGTGGAAGCGGCCACATGCAATGCAGTAGCACAACTGCTACCGAGACTTACTGAGACGCGCGACTCAAAATAGAAATGTAGAAACTTAGAAATTATGGCCAGGAGTAGGCTATTTGGCCCTTCAAACCAGCACAGCCATTCAATGTGATCATGGCTGATCATCCAAAATCAGTTACCCTGTCCCTGTTTTCTCCCCATATCCCTTGATTCCGTTAGCCCTAAGAGCTAAATTTAAACATTAAATCTAAATCTAAATCTCTCTTGAAAACATCCAGTAAATTGGCCTTAATTGCCTTCTGTGGCAGAGAATTCCACAGATTCACAACTCTCTGGGTGAAAAGGTTTTTCCTTATATCATGGCCGACCCCTTATTTTTAAACTGTGACCCTGGTTCGGGACTCCCCTAACATGGGGAACATTCTTCCTGCAAATAGCCCGTCCAATCCCTTAAGAATTTGATATGTTTTCACAAGGTCCTTCGGCCTTCAGATCCTTTGGACAAGAAATTAAAGCAGTCGACTTAAAGAATTGCTAACGTAAATGCAAGTTTACGGAAGTCACCTATTACCTAAGTCAGGGAGTGCTGTATTTCCGGTTAATGACTCTTCATTACAACCCATTGTCACTTATTCCTTTCTCAGAGCAGACCATCTATGAGGGTGGCACGGTGGTGCAGCTGTAGAGATGCTGCCTTACTGTGCTTACAGCGCCACAGATCCAGGTTCGATCCTGGCTATGGTGTTTGTCTGTATGGAGTTTGTACGTTCTCCCCATGACCTGTATGGGTTTTCTCCAAGAACTTCGGTTTCCTCCCACACTCCAAAGACGTAGTGGTCTCTATGTTAATTGGCTTGGTATAATTGTAGAAATTGTTCCTTGTGGATCGCTGGTCGGTGCCAACTCGGTGGGCGGAAGGACCTGTTTCCGCACTGTATCTCTAATCTAAATTAATCTAAATCTACTCCCTGCCACCTCTATCCAGAATGGAAATGGAGATCAGAATGGAAAATACACCTGTGGGATGTCACTGGTTTCAAATACTTGTTGCTACTTCATTTTAATCCCTCTAGCCAGGGAGCTCCTTATTCAAAGTACAGGATGTGCTCTATTTAAAAGAAACAAATAGTCTTTGTTTTGGTGTTCCTTATTAATAACAAGTATAGAAGTTGGGAAATCATGTTGCAGTTATGTCAGACATTGGTGAAACCACATTTACAATATTGTGTTCAGTTCTGGGCACCATGTTATAGGAAAGATATTGTCAAGCTTGAAATGGTTCAGAGAAGATTTACGAGGATGTTGCCAGGACTAGAGGGTGTGAGCTATAGGGAGAGGTTGAGTCAGCTGAGTCTCTATTCCATGGATCGCAGGAGGATGAGGGGTGATCTTATAGAGGTGTATAAAATCATGAGAGGAATAGATCAGGTAGATGCACAGAATCTCTTGCCCAGAGTAGGGGAATCGTGGACCAGAAGACATAGGGTTCAAGGTGAAGGGGAAAAGATTTAATAGGAATCTGAGAGGTGACTTTTTCACACAAAGGGTGGTGGGGGTATGGAACAAACTGCTAGAAGAGGTAGTTGAGGCTGGGACTATCCCATCGTTTAAGAAAGGTACATGGATAGGACAAGTTTGGAGGGACCAAGCGCAGGCAGGTGGGAATAGTGCAGCTGGGACATGTTGGCCGGTAAGGGCGAGTTGGGCCGAAGGGCCTGTTTCCACACTGTATCACTCTATGACTTTAAATCAGTGGAATCACTTTGAACTTGTGCATTATTTTGAACATTGGTCTACCCCACAGTTTCATCGCACAGACTCAACTCCACCACTCTTCTCATCCACTCTTCCTTGGTAACCAAGTGTAACAGCTTTGTAGCTCTATGAGACCAAAGCTAGGAAGCGTTTATGTCAATCTACCCAGGGAAATTATCAACAAGAATAGCCTCTCAGACTTGTTCTGCCATTTAGTTAGATTGTAATTGTAATTGTATTTGTAATTAATTTATGAGCCAAGTATGTAAAGGAATTTGATTTGCCATGATGGCTAATCCAGATTTTATTACTGTTTACAAAACTTTGCTCCACATCTCATGATGATCTGACACATGTCTTAATAACTGTTGGATAATAACTGTAATCATTTTGGCATTCTTAGTGTTTTGGGCTATGAGAATTTAAATGATCCATTGAAGGTTCATGGAAGAAAGGAATGGAGTTTGTACAGCGCTAAACATTTTATTTTCAGAATGTTTTAAAGCTTCGTCATCTGATCCAGAGCTGATACTTAGACACTGCATTTTTGGCATTAAAACATTATAGAAAGGTTCTTTACATCAATGATCAAATGAAGACTCACATTAGTTTGGTTTGTGCAAGGCTCCAGTATCTTGTATTGACATAAACACAACTGAGGACAATACTTTTGAGCACATATTCTCAGGAATAATTTATTATAATGGGAATACTAGAAAATTGAAGGTTTACTTTGCAATTTATTTTTTAATATTAACAAAAGACGATAAAATCATCTCTCCACAAAGTGCAGAGGAAACATTCCAAGATAAAAAGAACTGTAATCTGTGGAGAAAATTCTATGACTACTCAGTTGCCAAGGTAACCAGAATTCTCCAACTAGTAATTCATATTTTGCAATTGACAATTATGCTTTTATTTTGCTTAGAAGAATGTGTTGAGATGTGCCCATGTGTTACCTTTTAAATAAAATCGAGAATAAAATATGAACTATCAAAGAATGATATTAATTCAGCTGAATAGATTTTAATTAACTTAGCAGTGAACAAATGTTTTCGAAATCACTTCTTTCTCTGTGTGAAACAGTCGCATAAATTAATTATTTACCAAGGTATATGTCCAAAGACAATACATCTAGCCTAAAAATGTGGACCTTTGTTTTCTCCTCCAATAAATATAAATTTTAGATGCTATAATAACATGCTTTGTGTATTTTATCTAGGAATTTAACAAAACGATAATAATGTATTGTAGGATATTGCAAACATTTGATTGAAAATAAGATGAAAATTATTTGTATGAGAGTTATTGATTTTTGCACTAGTCTCCAGGTATCTTTTTTGAGCAAGTGTCTTGTTTAATGGAAGTATCTACTTAAAGAATCAATGAATACCCATATCCATTCAATACAGTTATGATGTATTTATAACAAAGATACAGACCTTTTAGCTCTATGGGTCAATACTCTACACTTCCTTCTCCCATCATACTCCATTTAATCGTGGTGTTGGAGTAGCACAGCTGGTCAGGCAGCAACCCTGGAGGACATTGAAAGGACATTGACTTTTCAGCTCGAGACCCTTCGTCAGATTGATTATATTAGGGGAACGGAAATACCTTCTTCTTCTTCTTCTTCTTCTTCCGCATGGCGTGCACAGCCTAAAGTTGCAAGTCAACTTGTTCTATATGATCTATTTGTTTGTGCACGTCGGGTTGATTGCATTAGTCGAAACAGGGTGGACCACATGGAGGTTGCAATCTTCCACAGTGGAAAAGAGGTTGGGGCAGGACAAAGCTGGTAAGTGATAGGTGGATAACAGGTGATTTATTTTTTGATTGGAAGGCGGGTGGACAAAAACTAGAGATGAAAATGTGACAAAGATAAGAAGAGGAATGAATGAAGAGCTAGAAGAAAGGATGAAGGTGCAAGGGGGCAGGGGGAAGGGGAAAGGTAGGTGAATAGTGGTATGGGACTCTGCTTTGGTACCAGCACTGCCTTTTTTGTGTGATATTTCAATCAATGCCATTTCTCAGCTTTGTGCAACTGTACACCTGTTTAGCAGCGAGAAACATGACTGCTATTTAAAAGCATCGCCAATTCCTTGGAGGTGAATTTCTGATTGAATCCACTTAGCCATTTGCATGAAGTTATTATTGCCTGGTGCCTTCTATGGTAATCAACACAAACACAAATCTGTGTGGTAGATGCTTAAAGCCGACTGCTGACTTGAAGGAATCTGGACAAACAAGCCTGGGGAGCATTAAAAGGCCATAGTGTTGGATGCAGCAGGCTTGGAGCGTATGCTGGAGTCATGTAGATCGCTATAATCCACGGGAAGGAGGAGGGAAATGAAGAGAAGGGTAAGCAAGAGAATTCTGTCATTCGAGAAATGAACCATAGTCCTTTGTCTTTTTTATTAGGCCATTATTATTTTGCATTACTACTTCTACAGTTTTAGTAATTTACATACTGTTTGCTTTTGCTCTTTAATCCTATTGAAACACTGTCTCCTCCAACAAACATAAAGCCTCTTTAGTTTTACTAATATTTACCACCTCACACACATCGGAGTTTATTTATCAATTACATGGTCATTCTACAAGACTACCAAACCTGATTGCTAAACAATAACAGCACAACAGTTGGTTTTGCACCTTAAAGGGGCTGTCCCACTGCAGCGACCTGATCTACGAGGTTAGAAGAGTTTGCTCTCGACTCAAACTCGCAGCATGGTCAACACGAGGTCCTATGAGGTCACTGGAACTCTCCTTCATGCTCGAGGGAAGTTCCCGCATACTCGCGGCCACAGCTAGGTCGCAGAAAAATTTTCAGCATGTTGAAAAAGTTTCCGCGAGTAAAATTTGGTCGGCATGGTTCTTTTTGACTCGTAGTGCAGTGGAGTGGGGTTGCTATTTAGTTACAGGCAGTCAAGGGCAGCCGTAGGCAATCTCCTTTGCTGACCGGGCATTTTAATTGGCTCATTGGAATTTTCAGGACCAGGGAAAACCGACCGGTAGATAAAATGCCCGCTAAACTTTATTATACTTCTTAAAAGTGTCTCCACTCCTTCTACCCCCTTCTCTCCCTTTCCTCCCCTTCTCTCTGCTTCTCTCTCATTCTCTCCCACTCTCCCACCCCCCCCGCCCACGCTCTCTAAACGACTTAACGTACACACCGTCTTTTACCTTCCTCTTTATCGTGGGTGTGAATTTCAGACAGCACTCCCCCGCTTTCCCTGGCCCCCGCCTTTGCGAGTGCGCTCAAGCTTGAAGGTCGATGACACTCTTCTTAACTTGGGGATTAGGTCGCTGCAGTGGAACAACCCCTTAAGTTATATCTGCAATTAAATTTGGTCTTTCTGAATTGATGTAAAATGTGTTTAATGCTCCACCTCACTTGGAATTATCACAAGAATGTGCCAAAGTGTGGCATAATGGAAATAACACTGGTTATTTTCTTAACATAAGGTGCAAAGCCTTACAGTTCTGCAGAAGTGAATTTACTGCATATTCACCCTTATTTTGGAATTAAATCAAAAATTGAAATCTGTTCCTAAATTGTTGGGATTATTTTTTTTATGAGTGCCAATCGCCCTCTTCTGATTCAAAGCCAAATTCTAACCAGCAAAATGCTACATGGAGCCTATCTGTTATTAAAAATGTATTTTTCATTTCAATACAAAGGAAAAAGTAGTACACAAAGCTCATATTTTAATATACTATGGGTCCAGCTAAGGAAGTTGAAGTAAATCAAATGGAATATACAGTACCTTCCATAATGTTTGGGACAAAGACCCATCATTTATTTATTTGCCTCTGGACTCCACAATTTTAGATTTGTGATAGAAAAAAAATCACGTGGTTAAAGTGCACATTGTCAGATTTTAATAAAGGGCATTTTTTTAACATTTTGGTTTCATCACATAGAAATTACAGCAGTGTTTATACATAGTCCCCCCATTTCAGGGCACCATAATGTTTGGGACACAGCAATGTCAGGTAAATAAAAATAGTCATGTTTAGTATTTTGGTGCATATCCTTTGTATGCAATGGTCTGTGATTCATGGACATCGCCAGTTGCCGGGTGTCTTCTCTGGTGATGCGCTGCCAGGCCTATATTGCAGCCATCCTTAGCTTATGCTTGTTTTGGGGATTAGTCCCCTTCAGTTTTCTCTTCAGCATATAAAAGGCATGCTCAATTGGGTTCAGATCAGATGAGTGACTTGGCCATTCAAGAATTGACCATGTTTTAGCTTTGAAAAACTCCTTTGTTGCTTTAGCAGTATGTTTGGGATCATTGTCTTGCAGTAGAATGAACCGCCGGCCAATGCGTTTTGAGGCATTTGTTTGAACTTGAGCAGATAGGATGTGTCTATACACTTCAGAATTCATTATGCTACTACCATCAGCAGTTGTATCAAGGAAGATAAGTGAGCCAGTACCTTCAGTAGCCATACATGCCCAGGCCATAAGACCCCCACCACCGTGTTTCACAGATGAGGTGGTATGCATTGGATCTTGGGCAGTTCCTCCATACTTTTCTCCTGCCATCACTCCGATATGTTAATCTTCGTCTCAGCTGTCCACAAGACCTTTTTTCCAGAACTGTGGTTGCTCTTTTACGTACTTCTTGGCAAACTGTAACTTGGCCATCCAATTTTTGCAGCTGACCAGTGGTTTGTATCTTGCAGTATCGCCTCTGTATTTCTGTTCATGAAATCTTCTGCAGACAGTGGTCATTGACAAATTCACACCTGACTCCTGAAGAGTGTTTCTGATCTGTCGGACAGTTGTTTGGGGTTTTTTTCTTTATTATAGAGAGAATTCTGTCATCAGCTGTGGAGGTCTTCCTTGGCCTGCCAGTCCTTTTGCGATTAGTAAGCTCCCCAGTGCTCTCTTTCTTCTTAATGATGTTCCAGACAGTTGATTTTGGTAAGCCTCAGGTTTGGCTGACGTCTCTAACAGTGTTATTCTTGTTTCTCTGTCTCATAATGGCTTATTTGACTTTCATTGGCACATCTTTGGTCCTCGTGTTGATAAGGAGCAATAGAAGTTTCCAAAGGTGATGGACAG
Organism: Okamejei kenojei; assembly: GCA_035221665.1. Lineage (NCBI taxonomy): Eukaryota > Metazoa > Chordata > Chondrichthyes > Rajiformes > Rajidae > Okamejei > Okamejei kenojei. The sequence continues at coordinate 16,260,265 of CM069148.1, read as the reverse complement.
ACTGGAGGAAAGACTAGGTTGTGAGAGCTCTCTTATACCTGCATTAAGGAGGCATTTAAACACACCTGGGCAATTACAAACACCTGTGAAGCCATGTGTGCCAAATATTATAGTAGCCTGAAATGGGAGAACTATGTATAAATACTGTAATTTCTACATGGTGCAAATAAGCTGTAATTTCTATACGGTGATACCAAAGTCAAGTCAAGTCAAGTCAATTTTATTTGTCACATACACATACAAGATGTGCAGTGAATTGAAAGTGGCGATGCCTGCAGATTGTGCAAAAACTACAGAACACAATCAGTATTTACATGTTAGAAAATAATTGTTTACAAAAGACACAACAGCAAATTAGTACAGTAAATTAGTCCCTGGTGAGATAGGAGTTTACAGTCCTAATGGCCTGTGGGATGAAACTCGGTCTCATCCTCTCTGTTTTCACAGCATGACAGCGGAGGCGTTTGCTTGACCGTAGCAGCTGGAACAGCCCGTTGCTGGGGTGGATGGGGTCCCCCATAATGTTGCTGGCTCTAGATCTGCACCTCCTGGTGTATAGGTCCTGCAGGGGGGAGGGGAGGGGGGGGGGCGAGTGTAGTTCCCATAGTGCGTTCAGTCGAACGCACTACTCTCTGCAGAGCTTTCCTGTCCTGGGCAGAGTTGTTCCCAAACCAGTTTGTGATGTTGCCAGACAAGATGCTTTCTACAGCCCCAGACTAGAAGCAGTGAAGGATCCTCAGAGAGACTCTGAATTTCCTCAGCTGCCTGAGATGGTAAAGGTGCTGCCTTGCCTTACTCACCAGTGCTGCAGTGTGTGTTGTCCATGTCAGATCCTCTGTGATGCAGACTCCCAGGTATTTAAAGCAGCTCACCCTATCCACAGTAGTCCCATTTATCTCCAGTGGTGTGTACGTCCTCGGATGTTGTGCACCTCTAAAGTCCACAATGTATAAATATGGCCTTTAATAGTAAGATTAAATGAGAACTTACCAGTTTGAAGTTTGATCTTGATTTTATGAGGAGTTACGATGAGCGATTACGTGAAGAAGGCCGTCAGTCGTCATGCGCGTCAATCTTCAAAGCAGCGGTGTGGAATCACAGATAAAAAGAAGTTGACCTAAAGATAGTAAGATATGGAGAAACTAGAACTACCAGATGACCTGATAATATGAGGGTTGGGAGCGGTGGGCATGTAATCGCTCATCGTAACTCCTCATAAAATCAAGATCAAACTTCAAACTGGTAAGTTCTCGCTAAATCTTACTATTTTACTTCGGAGTCACATGAGTGACTACGTGAAGATTTCAAAGCTCTGTGATTTCATGCCGGTTCGAATCCATGCGTCACACTCTGAATGGATTGATCATGGATGAGTGAGAAAAATGTTAAAGCATTCAGACATAACATAGTTAGGTAACAAAACTGATGCTTTAATGCAAAACAAAAACAATAATGACCCCACTCAACCTGGGGGGAAACTATAAATGGTACGTGCAAACACCCCCAGTCCAGCAATAGGTTTGTTATAAAACCGGCTGAACATCCTCTCATTGGCCCATCCTGCCGCCGCTAGGAGGTTCTCGAGGGGCATGTCCATAGCCCTTGCTGCCGACGTTGATGCTGCCCTGGTGGAGTGAGATTGTAAATATCAGTATCTACTCCTGCGAGTGCCAGTACCTCTTTTAGCCATCTGGAAATGGTTTGTGTGGACACCCTATGGTGTGTTTTTTTGTGGCTGACTAGGACAGCTAACTCTGTGCCTCTGAGACTGCTGGTGATTGTAATATAGTGGTGCAAGTGATTTACCACACATAGTCGAGGATCTTCGTGGTATGCCAAGAACTCAAGCCTGGGCCCTGGCACCCTGGGCCTGCTCTGTTTTACTAAATCATAAATGATAAAAGTTATGGTGTTGGCAGTGTTGTGCATGTTGTCGAGTCGCAGTTTGTGTAGGGTCTGGACTCGTTGCACTGTAATGAGTGCCATTAGCATGACCACCTTGAGGGTGAGCTTATGTAAGGATAATATGGTGGCTGGGCTCCACTGTCGGAGTAGCGTCAGCACCACACTTACATCCCATGTATTGGTATATCGTGGCCTGGGAGGGGGTGCAGTGTTATATATGCCTTTCATGAATCTGGTGACAAGAGGATGCTTCCCCACTGGTAAGGCCCCCGTTCCCAGTACTATATATGAGGACAGTGCACTCCTGGCATTGTTGATGGCACTGTAGCCAAATTTCTGGTCATGATATAAAGTTGAGAGGAATTCTAATATGTCCGTGATGCCCACTGTGTCATATGTGATGTTGGATGCCCGGCAATATGTCTCCCACTTTTTGATGTGTGAGACATACTGCTTTTGTGTGCTGTCCCTCCAGGCCGCTGTAATAACATCCACTGTTCGATCAGCCAGTCTGAGTCCCAGGAAAGGTGTCCTCAGAAACTGCAAACCAACAAATTGATTCAGTCATGTAGCGGATGATGGTCCCTCGTTACCGGGTGTATAAGCAGCTCCCTGCTGTTGGGGACAGCCATCATAGGCTGTGTCATGATTCCCAAGACAAGTGGGAACCAAGATTGTGTAGGCCAATCTGGCACTACCAGAATGCCTGTGGCATTGTCTTGCTTTATTTTGACCAAGCATCGGCTGATGAGGGAAAAAGGAGGGAAAACATACTTGAACATTCTTCCCCAATGCCGTGTGAAAGCATCCACTGCTACTGACCCTGGATCGGGCTCCCATGAGACATATTTGGGTAACTGGTGATTCAACCTGGAGGCAAACAAATCAATACCATATCGGCCAACAAAGTCAGTAAACACTTCATGATTCAACATCCATTCGTTGTTATCATAAAATTTCCGTGATCTAGTGTCCGCCACCATATTATATCTACCTGGCAGGTAGATAGCCGTAACCCAAATGTTTCTTGCAATACACCAATGCCAAAGGAGGTTTGCCAATTTTTCACATGACTCAGATTTTATTCAACTCATGTGATTGACATACGCCACTGCCATGGTGTTGTCAATCTGAAGTTGAACATGCACATGAAGCATTTTGCTGCAATAAGCCTTTAAGCCATAGAGTGCTCCCAACAATTCTAAGTAGTTAATGTCATATTGTTGTAGGATTAAGGACTCCTGCACATTCCATCTGCCCCTGCACCTGGAGCTGCTGTATGTTACCCCCCAGCCCAGGCCACTTGCATCGGTTTGTATTATCACCGATGGTGTGTAAATTTGAATTTTCTAAGAACAGTGATGTACATTGGTAGCCCACCAGTGTAACTCCGCAATAGCATCTGGTGGTAAATGCATATGTTCCCCGAATTTGCCTGCGTGAGCTTTGAGTGCTTGTTCCTTTGCTCTTTGTAAATTTTGGTAATGCAAAGGTCCATAGCATACACCTGGAAAAGCTGCAACAAGCTTGCCAATTATGCTTGCTACTTGTCTGATTGTTGGCCTCTGATTAGCAATTAGCTTATTGTAGGCTTCCTTCAAGGCTGATTGCTTGTCAGCTGGCAGAGTCACTGACATTTGATTTGATTGTAAACCCTAGGTAATCAATTACCTTGATTGGAGTCAATTTAGACTTAACTGGATGGATTACAAATCCCAACTTCTCAAACATGAGTTTGGTAGCTGAAACAGATGCTATTGCTGATTCCTTTGTGTTGCCAATTATTAGAATATCATCCAAATAAGCCATCACAATGTGGCTCTGAGCTCGTAGCAGTTCCAGAATTGGTTTTAGTAATTTTGTAAAAAGCCTGGGTGCCGAAGTCAGCCCATTTGGCAATGCCTTGAATTACCACATCTGCCCCATCCAATTAAATTTCAAATATCTCCTGTGTTCCCTGTGTATAGATACGGAGTAATAAGCATCTTTTAGATCAATGCAAGCCATATAACATCCTTTGGAGACCAGCTGAATAGCTGTACCAATGTTGTCCATTTAAAAATGTTTATACTGCACATGGGTATTGAGTTCCATCAAGTCTAGGATAATACGACTCCCTCCATCTTTCTTTTGCTTAGGAAATATATTTGATATGAATTGGTGTGATTCTGGGCGAGACATCTGAATCGCCCCTTTTGCTTTTAAAGCCTGAATTGCAACCTGTATCTCAAACCTTTCCTGTTGAGGGAACAGATATGTGCGGTTTGGTACATTTTGAGTGGGTGGTGCTGAGCCAAGAAGGAACTAATTTTTAAATCCTTCTGCACTGTGCAGTATGAACGGGTCTGCTGTAATCCAAATCCATTCATTCAAAAATTGTTTTAACCTTCCTTCAACTTGTAAATTAGAGGAGTGTGATTTGTCCCACAAGAGACTAGAAAGTCCTACATTAGGTGTTACAGCCTGTGTGGTCCTGGCCTCCTGCCTCCCTCCCTGGGACTGCTGGACTCTGCCTCCTGCCCATGAGCCCCTAGGCTGGCTGTGCCTTTTATGGAAGGTGGCATAAGGATGCCCTCATAGTGATGAGCCCCTGGGTGGAGTTGGAGTTCGGCTCATGAGGCAAAGAGTCTTGGGCTTGTCATCCAGCTCTCGCACCTGCTTCAGCAGGTCTGCCCCAAACAAATAGTTTGCCGGCTGTACATTGCTGGCTTTGCACTGCACGGCAAACTTCGGGATCAGTGCTGGTCGTATGGCACTCTTCCGCAGACAGTTTATTTCAAACAAGGCATTGCAGAGGTGCCCCACTGCATCCTGTTGTGTCTCGGTTAGTGGCCCGCCAACAATAGACCTGGCAAAAGCCGTTACCCCTGAGGCAAGTATTTTCAGAAGTTTCTGAAGTTTTACCTCCTGGGCTCTTACCCCTGGCCCAATATGGCCCCTGATGGCATGGTTAATGGCCGGCACACTGAGGGAGGCACAGTTGACAGGGGTGCTATAGCGGCCGGTAGTCTCCTCCATTACCTGGTCCTTTAGCTGGTGCAAGGCCAGGTAGTTAATGGTGGTGGCCATCTCTTCATCCAAGGCCTCTCCGGTTCGGGTGGGTATGGCAAACTTGGACGCCAATAAAGGCACCGTTGCCCCTAGGTCCCCAGGGTGTTCCCCTGATATGCCTCCCTGCTCTGAGTCAGGGTACTGCTGACACTATGGATTGGGAGACACTTCGCAGCCCTGTATAAGGTGCTGCTAACGCGAGCTCCCGTGGAGACCCGCCGTGATACTGCTCCCTCCTCTGGATCAGATCATTCTGGAGGCACCTCTCCAAAAGGTGCTCCATCTGGGTGAGACGTCCACAGACGCTTCCCATTGTGGGAGGTGATTCCTCCGGCCTGGACGCATCAGAGTCTACGGGTCTGGCAGACTTGTGGGAGGCTTTGCACCCCGGTGGGGCAGCCACGGTGCTCTCTTGTAGCACCAAGTCTGCTACCGCTGGTTCCAACACCGGCGGCCTTGAAGGTGACTCGGACAGCCGTCCGCTACCAGCAGCACCGCGGTCTTCCATAGCCGGCTTCGCAGACCGTCTCTGCACCTTCGACATGGTGAAACCCACCAAGCAACGACCGTAAGTAACTAGTTTAAAACACTTACCTCGGTTTTTAAAACTTACCGCTGGAGAGACGCAATCGCGCCTGCCAGTCCGTCGTTGGCGCATGCTTCAGACGTAATGACGCGTGTGACGACTGACGGCCTTCTTCACGTAGTCACTCACGTGACTCCGAAGTAAAATAAAATCTGATAATGTGCACTTTAACCACATGTGATTTTTTATATTACAAATCTCAAATTGTGGAGTACAGAGGCAAATAAATAAATGATGGGTCTTTGTCCCAAACATTATGGAAGGCTTTGTAAGAAATCTCCTGTGAAGTGAAAGTGATGTCTTTACACAAACACCTAAGATGATTCTCACATGACGAAGCACCATGAGGTTTGATAAGTCTGGCAAGATATTCTGAGCTGGGGAGATCACAGTTTTAATCTACTGCACAGAACAATCTCCAAGGAGCTCTCATAAATGCTCCATAGAATAAATGGTATAAGGATTTTTTTACTGCCAAGTCTCTTGCTGAAAATATTAAACCAGTTTTCAGATGTGTTGCCAAGGGTTTCCGTTGCTGTGCTTCTGCAGGCGGTTGCTTGCTGTGACTTATCCATCGTGGAAATATCATGGGATTTTACCATTATACCAGCACAGCGGTAGATTTACTCCCTTACAGCGCCAGAGACCCGGGTTTGATCCTGACTACGGTTGTTGTCTGTACGGAGTTTGTACGTTCTCTCGGTGACCTGTGTGGATTAACTCCGCGTGCTCCGGTTTCCTCTCATACACCAAAGTCGTACACTACAGGTTTATAGGCCAATTGCTTAGTAAAATTGTAAATTGTCCCAAGTGTGTAGGATAGTATTAATGTAAGGGGATCGCTGTCTAGCGTGGATTCAGTGGGCCGAAGGGCCTGTTTCAGCGCTGTATCTCTAAACTAAAATAAACTGACAAGGAGGCGTTGAAAGCAAACAGGAACAGGCCTGTGTGACGTACTAAAAAGACATTGACTGTAGCTAAGTTTGTAATACATGTGTAATGGTAACAAACTTGTATACCGTAACTGTGCTGGGAGGACATTTAAGTAACGGTTTAAGTTAAGTAAAAATTGCAGCAAATTTGTTGGAGAAGTTTGCAGGAAATGTTGGAGCATTCTCGTGAATAGATCATCAGATCTGGATCTTGCAGAAGGAAGTACAGTCACATTTTTGTAGCATCGACTTGAATCCCATATCTGATCACTCAGTCAGACCATTCTCCATGACAGTTTTAAAGTGAGTGCATCATTAACTTAATGCCCCCTCTGGTTCCTATCAATCTGTGCTTGGCAACATCAAGAATCCCAGCCATTTTACTGTGCACACAATCAATGGGGAGGGTGTTGAGGCCTTGTTTGTGAACCATCAGGTTGCAAAAACTCAGGTTGTGATTTCTTAGACAAATGATTGTTTAAATAATGATTCCAATCTGGGATCTAATCAAGTTTCATTTGGGTATCTCACAACCCAATGGTACGGTATAAACATTTAATTGTCAAATTTTAGGTAAGACCCCCTGTTTTTCCCCTCCCTTGTATCCCACTCTGGTGCGCACCCATTTCTCCCACTATCCTGTAGCCATATCCATTCCTACCATCTACTTCCACCCTTACCTCTCCTTCTGGCTTCACGTTTCACTCTTCTCCTTAACTTGAACCTTTTGCGTCTCTAACCTTTGTTCACCCATCTACCAAGCAACCCCCCCTCACCTGTATACACCAATCACTTGCCAGGCTTTGTCCCACCTCCACTTCTCTTCCTGCTTTCTCCCCCCTGCCACAATCAGTCTGAAGAAGAGATGTGATCAGACACGTTGCCTATCCATGTCCTCTACAGAAGCTGTCTGACCTTGTAATATTTTTTGTATACCAGCTGCTTCAGTTCCTTGTGTCTCTGTTGAATCCTTCAGTCCATGCTTGAAAGAAAGGTAATATTCCCATGAAAACATGATGCATAGAGTTGGCACAGTACCTTTAGCATATAAGATGAAGTGTTATCCAATCAAGATGATCAAATGATTTTTTGGTGAGAGACTAATTCTACAGCGATGAAAATGGAGTGTATATGTGAGAGTATAAATACTTATGGACCATTTTTTATTCAAATCAGCTATGGAAAATAAGGACAGAATATTAAAAGGCTAGTAAAAACAACATCCAAAACATAACTTGGCCAGTTGTTAACTGGTGGAAATTTAAATAATTAAATAGTGATGACGGAAAACAGGGAAAAAATACAGAAAATGCTGCAAAATCTCAACAGATCGGTCAACATCTGTGGAAAGATGAGCAGTTGGCCTTTTCAGCTGAAGACCCCACATTACCAAACTGGGAAAAAGCCTGCTTAACCACTCCAAGCACAACTGGCTTCATGTTGTGAAAGGCTTGGATAGAGTGGATGTGGAGAGGATGTTTCTAATAGCGGGAGAGGTCATAGCCTCAGAATTAAAAGACATTCTTTTAGGAAAGAGATGAGGAGAAATTTCTTTAGTCACAGGGTGGTGAATCTGTGGAATTGTTTGCCATAGAAGGCTCTGGAGACCGCCGGTGGATAATGTTAAGGCAGAGATAGATAGATTCTTGTTTACTGCAGGTGTCAGAGGTTATGGGGAGAAGGCAGGAGAATGGCATTAGGAGGGAGAGATAGATCAGTCATGATTGAATGGCAAAGTAGATTGATGCGCCAAATGGCCTAATTCTACTCCTATTCCTTATGACCTCATGACGTAGAAACAAGGAACTGTAGCTGCTGGTTTACAAAAAAGGATACAAAGTGCTGGAGTAATTCAGCGGGTCAAGCAGCATCCCTCGAGAACCAGCTTCAGTCTGCTTCAACGTATTGCTTCGAATATAAAATCACCTAACCCTCCATTCTTTAGCAATGTTCAAGGTGGTTATATAATTTCACATGACCTCTGAGAAATGGCGAGAAAATAACAAGCTTGCTAAGTTTGGTGACTGAATACTCATCATTTGTTATGAACAATTGAAGATTCTCTCATTATGAATACTCCATACATAACTGGCACAAATATTAACATTACAAAAACCATAGCCTTTAGTTTGATTTTCTTTTTTGTTCATTTCGCGACAGTCACTTGAAATCATTTGATGAATAAAAATACTTCATCATAGTTACTAGATAAAGCAGGTAGGAGTTTGAAGAGAGATACTCCTCTGCTCTAACATATAACCTCCAACACAATGGAGAAAGGTTCTGCTTATTTATTTGCCACCAGAACAAATCTGTTCAACGTTTTGTTTCACTTTATAAATGTGCAACTAAATCTCCTATGGTTGTATGCAGAGATATAGCCTTGTCGTTATACCTGAAATTAGAACTCAACTCACTCCAATGATGTCCAATTCACGTTATACTTAAATTTCTGACAGTTTTATTAGCCCAAACTCAAACATCAAATTAGGCATAAAACCAATAATGCGAATGGTGAACTCTCATCAAATATGCCTTCTCTAAGTATGCACTTTGGAGTTCCGACCCATTTAGCTATTGCTCATGTACATTAGAGGCGTGACTATTTTGGAACTGTAATGGGGCAAGCTTTTCAGTTTTTATTGTGACTGACACTTATACGATAAGATGAATTCATACAAAGTAGATCTTTGTGAGGAGAAACAAAAAGAAATGCACAACATTATTGCCATAATATTCAGAAGCATGAATACATCATCTTGTGTTTTTCTAGGCATGGCATGATATGGAGAGAGCCTCTGAATGAAATTTTAGGAAACTCACTTATTTTTAATTGCACATAAGCTCCGTTATGTTTCTCTTTATCCTTCAGTAGTAATTGCTTCTTCATTCCCTATGCTCTGTCCAATGGCTTCATCATTTGACTTTCGATTTCCACTCTCTTGTGAGTACCCTTAAATATATTGAAACACCTTCCAATCAGTGAAAACATGTCTAAACAAAGAACTGCAGATGCTGGTTAATACACAAAAGGACACAAAGTGCTGGAGTATCTCAATGGGTTAAAAAGCATCGCTGGAGAACATAGATAGGTGACGTTTCGGGTTGAGACCCTTCTTCAGACACGTCAGCTATCCATGCTCTCCAGAGATGCTGCTGAGTAACTCCACTCCGCAGTGCGTCCTTCAGTAAAAAATGTGGTAGACTTGCATACTGCCACTGTGTTTCAATCATATTCTATGGTCCAGGACCATATTTCAAGGTACTTATTATAGTTTAGAGATACAGCGTGGAAACAGACCCTTTAGCCCACTGAGTCCGCACCGACCAGCGACCCCTGCATATTAACACTCTCCCACACATACTAGGGACAATTTACACTTATACCAAGCCAATTAACCTACAAACCTGTGCATCTTTGGAGTGTGGGAGGAAACCGAAAATCTTGGAGAAAACCCACGCAGGTCACGGGGAGAATGTACAATCAGCACCCGTAGTCGGGATCGAACCCAAGTCTCCGGCGCTGCAAGTGCCTTAAGGCAGCAACTTTACAGCTGCACCACTGTGTCCCCCTGTGGGTGGGAGGTACAGATACTTCTGTAATAAATAAAACATGCATCAATTCTGAGGCAACTCACAAGTTCGTTGCCTTATAAACCCATTATAAATCATTCACTAAATAATCTTTAACTGTTGAAGGTTCTGATTTATGAGCATTTTACTTTCATAAAGGACTAAACTCTCATGACGCTTTGCCACATACATAATATCAAACGTTTACCAAATAACAATTTGTGACAAGTAACAATTTAGAAAGTGAGAATACCTTTCACAAGATAAAAAACTCATTAATAATATTTTTGCCCTCTTGTAGATTAAAATTATTCTTGGGTAATTACTCATGTAGTTGATGTTTTGAACAAACATAAATAATGTTGTTTGAATAAAAAGCTGTAGCATATGTAATTGAGTTAAAAGGCTTGGTAACATTGTTGACAATGCTTAGGGTATGAGTATCTTGAAGTGAAGGTAGACAGGTGGAATTTCAAAGACTATATAAATGACTATTTTAGGAACATCACAGACTAATTACAGAAGAAAATTTGCATGTCATCCTTCTGTGTATGAAAGGCAGCATTGATTACAATGCTTCCATTTAAACCAGTGTAGGTTTTGAGAGCAGATTATGGATGAACATACCAACTGGGGTTGTTTGTAGGACCATTTATTTTCATATTTTTTACTGCAGTGCCGTGTGTTGCCAAGTTAATTTCTTATCCATCCATAGCTTTTAAAAAAACAAGAAACTTATTAGACTATAACACATTAAATTTCCGCAAGGCTGCGTACTCTCCCCTCTCCTTTACTCTCTACACCAACGACTGCATCTCCACAGACACCTCTGTCAAGTTTGCGGACGACATAACTCTGATTGGACTGATACAGGATGGGGAGGAATCTGCCCACAGACAGGAGGTGACACAGCCGGCGTCCTGGTGCCATCGCAACAACCTGGAGCTCAATGCTCTTAAGACAGTGGAATTGACTGTGGACTTTACGAGAGTGTAAACGGACACCAGACTCCATAAAGGATGGTCAGTTGTCAGTACATCCTGGCTGCTCAGATTCCCCGTGCTGGAAAGAAGTGTTAGTATAAGTATTACAGTGGGGTGGAGTTAGATATGCTGGCTTGTGTGTGATTGGTTAACATGCAACATCAATCTACATCCTTTCCCCTAAAGATTGAGTGTGGAAGAGCACCCATACCATGGAGTTAAACGTACTCGCCATATCTGTCTGGTGGTCTACTAACACGGCCTGAGCGCTTGCGGACCAAACCTTCCCCCCCCCTCACCTGAAAGATGAGATGGAGAACCTGGAGGTGAGAATGACGCTGTGGAGGCTTGTGGTGACCGAAAGGGGAAACATGCGGTAGGTGAGGCCCCGTGGTTAGTGGAGACCGCGGGACATGGAGGGGTGCAAGGCATGCGGGGACGGGTGGGAGACATTGCAAGGCATGCGGGGACGGGTGGGAGACATTCGGCTGGAACTGGAGCAGTGGAGCATAGGGACCAGCAGGCAGTGGTCGAGGCTCCCTCACAGCAAGCAGGTGTTGTCGACTTCTCAAGTATACAGTTGAAGTTCGTAGACGAACGACCTGGCCCGGCAGTAGAGGCTTGAGTGGTCTGCTGGAACTGTCGTATGACCGTTATACAGAAGGAATGGATCAGACCACTTCTGACGCCATGTAAACGGACACCAGACTCCATAAAGGATGGTTAGTTGTCAGTACATCCTGGCTGCTCAGACTCCCCATGCTGGAAACAAGTGTTAGTATAAGTATTACAGTGGGTGGTGTTAGAGATGCTGGCTTGTGTATGATTGGTTAACATGCAACATCAATCTACAGAGAGCTCCCCTTCCCTTCCCCCCACTCACCATCAACAACACCACAGTCACATCTGTGGAGTCATTTAAGTTCCTTGGAATCATCATCTCCAGGGACCTTAAATGGGAGGCCTCATTGACTCCACAGTCAAAATGGCCCAACAGAGGATGTACTCCTACACAATCTGCCACAGGCAATGATGGTCCAGTTTTATACTTCTATCATGGAGTCTGTCCTCACCTTCTCCATCATGGTCTGGTTTGGCTCGGCCACCAAGCACGACATCCAGAGGTTGCAGCTCATCGTTCGATCAGCCGAGAAGGTTGTTGGCTGCAACCTTCCCCCCATCAACGACCTGTACACTGCAAGGGCAAGGAAGTGAGTGGGTAAGATCATCTCTGACCCCTCTCACCCTGGCCACAAACTCTTTGAAGTACTTCCCTCTGGGAGGCGACTCCAGCTTGTCAAAGCTGCCACAGCCAGACATAAAAACAGCTTTTTTCCATGAGCAGTAGCTCCACTCAACAGCCAAAAGTCTGTAGCCTCCTTTTGCTCTGGTATTTAATTTTATCCTTCACATGTTTAAATTATAATGTTTTATTTTTAATTATCTACTGTATAGCATGTTGTTATCCTTGCGAGCACAGCACCATGGCAAATTCCTTGTATGTATACAAACTTGGCTAATAAAATATATTCAATTCAATTCAATTCAATTCAAGAAGGGCCCCAACCCGAAACTCTAGCACTTTGTGTCTATCTTTGGTATTAACCAGCATCTGCAGTTCTTTGTTTCCACATTTTCTCACATTTAAATCCTGGTTGTTGTGACTGTGACTGAGCCTCATGGAAAATGGTACCAAAGATGTAAAAGGTTTTTATTAGAATGACAAGCAGGCTCTTTGGAGAATCTATCGCACTTTGAGGCACACTGGAAAAATAGTGAGGCTTTATGCGATAAAATATGCAAAAGAATAGTAAGATTAAACGAGAACTTACCAGTTTGAAGTTTGATATTTATTTTATGAGGAGTCGAATTGAGGGACTACGTGAATAGAAGCCCGTCAGCCGTTGGTGTGTCAATCTTCAAAGCAGCGGAGTGAATTCACAGCTAACAATGACTGAAGTATAATGGTAAGATGACAAAGACTAGAACTACCAGCTGAGATCTATGAGGGTGGGAGCGGAGGGCACGTAGTCCCTCAACTCGACTCCTCATAAAATAAAGATCAAACTTCAAACTGGTAAGTTCTCATTTAATCTTACTATTTTACTTTGGAGTCACGTGAGTGACTACGTGAAGACTTCAAAGCACTGTGAATTCACGCCGCAGACCCAAATCCGGCGTTCACACTGCCTCGATTGACTCAAAAGTTGTTAACAATCAATCATGCATCAATAATAACATTTGTTAAATGAATAACAGTTTATTTACAAACAAAATCATAACAAACCCCTCTAACTCAGGGGGAAACTACAACAGTACTCAAAACAGAATCAGCAAACACCCCGAGCCTTGAAATTGGCTTGTGATAGATAAAACCTCTGAAAGGTCAGCTCACTGGACCATCCTGCGGCCGCAAGGATATGGTCTATTGGCACGTCCATCGCCCTTGCCATGGAAGTTTATGCCGCCCTGGTGGAATGAGATTTGAATTTATCAGTATCAATTCCAGCACTTCCCAGGACCTGCTTTAGCCACCTTGAAATTGTTTGCACCGACACCTTACTGTGTGTTTTTTTGTGACTAATAAACAAAGCCGACTCTGTTCCTCTCAGAGCTTTAAACCCCTGTCTCACGGTGGGAGTTGACCCACAAGTGACCCCGAGTTTTCACTCGCAGTAATCACGTACAATCAACGTAGCGGGAACGTCGGAACTCTTGTGAGCAACTTAGCGACTCGTGGCGCTAACGGCAGGTACTCGGGAAACTTGTTAACTCGTGAAAAAAATCAAACATGTTTGATTTTTTCCACGAGTCAAATTTACTGTTCAAGTTAAAAATTGAAACATTTTAACTCGTTGTAATAACGTAGTGGCCCGTGCGTTTACCTTAATGACTCGTGAGTCTACCGTGGGAGCTCTTTAACTCAGCGGGCAGGCAGCATCTGTGGAGAGAAGGAATTGGTGACAGGATGACATTTCCAAATTTCTCCAGCCCCATGTGTTCACTTTTTGTCAACCAGCATCTGCCCTTTCTTGTGTATGACATTATTTGTGTCCGTGGCAGTTGATTGTCGCTCCCTTCAGTTTCCCAGGGGGTCGGGACGGGACTGGAGTTATTCACTAACTGACAACCACATGGTGGTACTGATATCATTTGGTTTATTGTTTCACGTGCAACGATGTACAATGAAAAACTTTGCCTGCGTGCTTTCCATTCAAATCATACCGTATGCGAGTACAATCAAGTTGTATTAAGTCGTACCAACGGCCGCACGGTTCAAGGGGAAATTCAAGTTCTTTTCAAGGGGAAGGCTCGTTCTTTTTTACGCATGATTCAAAATACAAGAGGCCAATCGTCCATCAAGTCTGAGGATCACCATTCCAAGCGTGAAATATCCATGTCCCGCCACAGATGCTGCCTGACCCGTTGAATCGTCCGGCAATTAGTTTTTTGTTCAAGATTCCAGTATCTCCTGGTTCTTGTGTCTCAGCCCTGTGCCGCCACTCACGCACTGTATTCCCATCTGCCCCACTGCCTGCACTCATTTATCGCGCTCGTACCATCACCTCCCTTCACTCTACCCTATTCCCCCTTCCCTCCACCCCCACTAACCTACACTGGGGTCACATCAAGCAGCCAATACAACGAGAGCCCCTCGCACCTTCGGGAAGTGGCTGGAAACCGGAGCACAGGCGGGTAAAGCACATGGAGATGGGTTGAATGAACAAAGTCCACACAGGCAGAATCCACGTCGTTGGATCTCGCTGGCGGCTGCTGTAAACACTGGAACACTCCGCCAGCCACAGCAGCGTTTGTGATGGGACAGTGCAGTGAATTTATCAACGAAATAAGATGCACGCCACCCAGATAAATTGTCATCGATTTATATTCCAGATATGTTACTTTCTTCACAGAATTTCCAAAAGTCTCTGCGCTGAGGCCACCATCAGTACTAGGCGGCCCTTCGGATCACGGACAACACGGGGTACGAACCCAAACACCGGAGGATGAGAAACCCCCCGCCCCCCCAATACACCCCCCTCCCACCCCCAGCACTCACCCTCATCACCCACCCCCACCTGCAGCAGTGTCTCCAGTCCCATACGGTTTAGTTCTAGGTTTATTTTTTTCACATATATAAAGGTTTTGTTTTGCATTCTGGTTTTGTTTTGCAGTCAAAGTAAATAATAACAAAGATAACTACAATCAAGCTGAAAAGGAACAGATATAATGTGCAGCATATAGTTCTCAGCATTGCATAGTCACAACACGCTAATATTTATACAATATCCTCGCATCTCTTTTCGGAGACCACAGTTCTTTACCTGCGTAAATCACATTGAAGTGCAGCCAGTAATGGCAACAGGAATCCAGAACCTCGTCAATGAAGGTCTAGTGTACAACATCCGGACATAGTCACAAAAAGCTGGAGTAACTCAGCGGGACAGGCAGCATCTCTGGAGAGAAGGAATGTCTGAAGTAGGGTCTCGACCCGAACCGTCACCCATTCCTCCTGATGCAGCCTGTCCCGCTGAGTTACTCCAGCATTTTGTGCCTATGGAAAGGGAATAAGGCTTTTCAATTTAGTTGATTGTCACGTGTATCGAGGAACAGTGAAATTCGGTCAGCTGAAAGACAATACATTATTACAATCGAGCACATTACAGGTGTTTGTGTAAAATTGTCCCTATTGTATATTGGTCGCTGGTAGGTGCGGACTCGGTGGTCCTGAAGGGCCTGTTTTCGCACTAATCTAACTAATCTAAGTGGACCTTTGCATACTGAAATAAATATTAAAGGGTCATAAAATATCCTTTAAATAATAAACAAGACTGCTACATGAGAGACAGGTGCAGACTGTTGTGGATTAAAATAAGGCTGGAGGGAGGTCTCCGTCCTGATCCCGGGCTGTGGTCGGTGGGTTCCACTGCCCAACAGATAGGCTTTTCCCAAACCCTTTTCTCAGCTTTCGTCTATATTCAGGTCAGTTTAATGTCCAAATAGAACATGTCCAAATAGAAACACTGTGTCACTTTTCAGGAGATGTTGTCAGCTCAAGAGTAAACGGGAGATGAACTTGGTTAACTCAGGAGATGAACTTGGAACATTGCAGTGAACGGCAAAATACCATACTCGTGGGAACTCGGTTCAAACACTTGAACATCAACTTAGGATCTCGTGCACAACCACGTGTCTGTCACTCAGGGTCACTCGTGGGTCAACTCGCATCGTGAGACAGGGCCATTAGTAATCTCAATGTAACGACATAAATGTGAGACTACACACAAGCGATCATCTGTGGGGTATGCCGAAAACACAATCTTACATCCTGTCATGCCTCTTCTATTATGTTTAAGCAAATCATAGACATTAAATATAATGGCATCTGCCGATACATGCATTCTATCTAGCCGTAGCTTTTGCAACGTTTGTACACGTTGAGCTGAAACCAACGCCATAAGCATGACCACCTTAATAGTTAATTTGGCTATAGATAGGCTTGTAACCGGAGCCCACTGGCGAAGAAGCATAAGAACCTCACTCACATTCCAAATACCGGCATACCTGGGTTTAGGAGGATTAGAATTGAAAACTCCCTTCATGAATTGTGAAACTAACGGATGTGTCCCTACTGTATGCAATTCTGAATTCATGGGTAAATAAGAAGACAGAGCACTTCTGGCTGAATTGATCGCACTATAACTTAATTTTTGGTCGAAATAAAGAGTTGACAAAAACTCCAATACGTCCGTGATCCCTGCAGTGTGATATACAATATTCTGCTGTAGGCAGAATTGCTCCCACTTCCTTATATAGGTGATATATTGCTGCTGTGTACTATCCCTGCAGGCCGACGTGAGAACATCCACAGTCCGATCAGACAGTCCTCTCCCCAGATATGGCCTCCTTAAAATCTGCAAATTAACAGATCAATACGATCATGTAAAGGATGTTGATCCCCAGTGACTGGATTTACCAGTAGATTTTGTAAGACTCCCTAGCCATTTGTAATACAACAGGAAACCATGCTTGTGTAGGTCAATCTGGCACTACCAATACCCCTGAAGCGGAGTCCTCCTTGATCTTTTGCAAACATCTGCTGATGAGACAGAATGGAGGAAATACATACACAAACATTCCTCCCCAATGCAGCGAAAATGCATCCACTGCTACTGCCCCAGGATCTGGTTCCCACGAAACATATCTAGGTAACTGATGATTTAATCGAGATGCGAACAAGTCAATATCTGGCAATCCATACTGAACAATCATTTGGTTAAATACATCCTGATTTAACATCCATTCAATGTTGTCATTAAACTGACGTGACCTAGTGTCAGCTACAGTGTTGAATCTTCCTGGCAAATAAAGTGCTGAAAGCCAGATATTTTGGTCACTACACCAGCTCCAAATCTGGTTAGCCAGTCTATCAAAAGACCGTGACTTAACTCCACCCATGTGGTTTACATATGCCACCGCTGTGGTGTTGTCAATCTGAACCTGCACATGCAAGTCCCTCCTGGTAGAATAATAAGCTTTGAGCCCATACCAAGTGCCCAACAACTCAAAATAATTAATCCCTCTTAATTGAAGAAGCGATGTCTCATCCACATTCCATCTGCCTCCACAACTAGAAGACATATCTGTTGCACCCCAACCCAGTGCACTTACATCAGTCTGTAATATCAGTGACGGTGGTTCCACCAAAACCTTCCTAAAACTTTTTGAAACATGTACTATCCACCATTGTATGTCAGAAATCGCCCCAGCTGACAACTGCATAGGCCTTTCAAAATGGCCCCTTTGTATTCTCAGTGCCTGTTCCTTTGATCGTTGTAATTGTTGATAATGTAGAGGACCATACTGCACAGCTGGAAATGCTGAAACAAACTTCCCAATTAACCTGGCTACTTGTCTAATCGAAGGCCGTTGTTGTCCAACGAGATTAACACAGTCCTCAATTAACTGATTCAATTTATCCCTGGGCAAAGTTACCAACATGTGATTGGAATTAATGGTAAATCCCAGATAATCAATAATTTGGACTGGTGATAATTTAGATTTATCTGGGTGAACAACAAATCCCATTTGTTCAAAAGTGAATTTAACAACTGAAACTGAAAATAGAGCTTCAGCATGAGTCTTTCCAACAATCAGAATATCATCTAAATAGGCCATTACCACATGCCCCTGAGCTCTGAGTAATGCTAACACAGGTTTTACCAATTTAGTAAATAGTCTAGAAGCTGAAGTTAATCCATTTGGCAATGCCCTGAATTGCCACAACTGAGTCATCCAAATAAATTTCAAATATCTTCTCTCATCACCATGAATAGACACTGAGTAATACGCATCCTTTAAATCAATGGTTGCCATATAACACCCTTTGGACACTAGATGTTTGGCCGTGGTAAAGGTTTCCATTTTGAAATGCCTATAACAAACACATTTGTTCAAACTCGATAAATCGAGAATAATTCTACATCCCCCAGTCTTTTTAGATCTGGGAAATATACTTGACACAAATTGTTGACTTTGATATACAGAAGGCTCAATTACCCCTTTTTTATATAAAGACTGAATCTCTGCTTGAATAAGCACATTTTCCTCATCTGAAAATATAAGTTTACGACTAGAAAAATGTTGATTAGGTAGACTGTCCTTAGAGTAAAATTCAATTTTCACCCCTTCAATACTACTAAGTATGAACGAATCTGATGTCAGCTGCTGCCATTGTTTGAGAAACAATTTTAACCTTCCCCCAATTTGAACAGGAACATCAGTTAATTCATTGTCAATGTTATATTCCTTACCTGTATCTGTCCTTGCGGACCTTGTTGTCCTCGACCTCTTGTAGAGAAAGGCACCTTCCCCTTCATGCTGGCAGCCTGCCAGTTCCGACATTGAAAACCTTTTGCCTTGCTTGTCAGCCGGCTTAATGAGGGCCATGGTTTTAACATCATCATGACAGTCTTTGACCCTTTTTGCAAGGTTACCTCCAAACAACAGATTTCGTGGTGGTACACTGGTCGGTTTGCACAAACTCGCCAAATTCGGATTAAGCACTGGCCTAATAGCGGCCCTCCTGATATTATTAATTTCAAAAAATGCACTGCAAAGGAATCCAAGTGCGTCCTGGTGTGCTTCAACCATATTGCTTGTATCAATAACTTTCACCACAGCTGTAATACCTGCTGACAACAGCTTAAGCACTTTTTGAAACTTCATCTCCTGGGCCCTAGCAGGCATACCCATCTGTGACCAAATTTGGTGATTAACCACTGGTACCTTCAGGAGATCACAATTAACAGAAGCGTTATAGTTTTTTGCTGCTTCATCCATAGCTAGCTCCTGTAACTGGTGGGAGAGCATATACTGAATTGCTTCGGCCAATTCTACATCCATCGCCTCTCCTGCCTCTCTAGGCTCAGCAAACCTCCCAGCAATGTTCGGAATTACCTCCAACCGAACTCCTTTACTGCTCTCCCCCAGCATAGAATCAGTGTCAGCGAACTGCACTGATGGAACATCCTCCTCACAGGCAGGATAGTCCTGCAGCCCTCTAACAGGTGCTGCTAGCACAGGCTCTCCCACAGCCTGGCTTGGGCACCACTCCTCCTCACGGAGCTGGTCCCTGTCGAGCATTCTTTGTAATAAGATCTCGACCTGGGAGAGCCGTGAGCAAACGGACTCTCCTATGGAGGGTATAACCTCCAGGCCCGACTCAGGGTCTACGGGCCTATCAGACTTGCCAGTGGCCTTCCGCCCTACTGGCAAGCCTCCACTGCTCCCAGGCAGTGGGTCCGCAACCACTGGCTGTGTAGCCAGCACCGGACCAGGTGTACCAGACGGGCCTCCATCAACAACACTCTCCTGGTCACTTTCCTTCCTACCTCCGGAGTGCCTCACCGACACCTTCTTCATTTTCTGCAACATATCTACAAGAACTCCAACCGTCGCAGAAAATGAGCTCTGGAAAAATTTTAAAAACTTACCTCCGTTTTTAAACTTACCGCTTGGAGGAGCGCTGCTGCTCCAACCGGCCGACTGCACCAACGTCTGACGTCATGACGCACCAACGGCTGTACGGGCTTCTATTCACGTAATCACTCACGTGACTCCGAAGTAAAATTCTGAGCACATTTGGACAGGTACATAGATAGGGCAAGTTTAGAGGGATATGGGCCAAACACGGGCAGGTGGGACGACTGTAGATGGGGAAACTTGGTTGGCATTGGAAGTTGGGCTGAAGGGTTCGTTTCCATGCTGTACGACTTGATGATGAAACACTAGACTCCCAAAATGTAGCTCTTTTCTGAAGGGCCTGTCCCACTTTCACGACCTAATTCACGACCTCTGCTGAGTTTGCCCTTGACTCATACTCGCAGCGTGGTCGTCACAAGGTCGTAGTAGGTCGTAGGAGGTGGTCGGTAGGGCATAGCAGGCCGTGATGCTAGTCGTAGGTACTCGTGGCATCAAGTAGGTCGGGGCGTTTTTCTAACATGATGAAAAATGTCCACGAGTAAAAAAGGTTGTGAATTAGGTCATGAAAGTGGGACAGGCCCTTAACAGTGTTGAGCAATCCTTGGATATATGAACAGCCAGAATTTAAATGGACAAAACAAGTATGTCTTGAAGTATGTGTTAGATGGCAGGGATATATCTTTATGTTATGCAGGAGATGGTGACTTAATATCTTCCCTGATCACATCCAAGTAGTTTCAATGAGGGCCCGTTAACATTAAAAAAAAGTATTGTCTTCTCCCGCACAATTACAAATGTCGCTTCTGTGAGATCCCCTGGTCCTCACCTGCCACCACATCCAGCCTCTGCATCCAACACATAATTCTCCGACATTTCAGCCACCTTCAATGGGATCCCACCACCAGTCACATCTTCTCATCTGCACCCGTTTATGCTTTTTGCAGAGACCACTCCCTCCCCAACTCCTTGGTTCACACAGAGCGCCCTTTCCCAGGTACTTTCAATGCAACTGCAGGAGATTTAACACCTGTTCCGACACCTCCTCCCTCATCCCCATCCACAAACCACAGAAGCCCTTCCAAATGAGACAGGTTCACATGCATCTCCTCTCACCTCATCTACTGCATTCAGTGCTCCTGATGTGAATCCTATCGGCAAGACTAAACGTAGACTAGGCGATCATTACTGCCAAACACTTGCATTCGGTTTGCCTAGGCATGCTGAATCTCCAAGTTGCTAATCATTTTAAATCCACTTCCCATTCCCACATTGACCTTTGTGTCCTGGGCTTTCCTCCATTGCCAGAGTGAGGCCACGCTCAAACTAGAGCAGCTGTGCCTCATATTCTGCTTGAGCAGCTTACAATCCAATGTTATGACCATTAACCTCCAATTTTAAGTAACACTCCCTTTTACCCCTCTCCCGTTGCAATGTACCTTCCCCCAGGTGTGACCCATTTCTCCCACTATACTGCACCTCATTCTTTCCCATTCCCTTCTATCCATATCCCTCCCTCTGGCTTTCCATTTTCCTCCTCTTCTCTCCTTATCAGACACCCATTTGTCTCCTTTTCATTTTTAGCATTTGTAACTTACTCCACCCATTTGTCAATCAACCCCCACCCCCTCACCTATATCTGCCTATTACTTGCCATGTCTTCCCCCACCTCTTTTCCAGGTTTCTCCCTCCCCCTACTACACCCCCCTTTTTTGTGTCATTCTGTCCCTCTTAAGCGCACCCCATCATGAACATGCCTTTTGTTCTCACTATCCCTCCCCTTCCTTCCATTCCCTCCACAGTTGCTGCCTGACTCGCTGAGTTACTCCAGCGCTTTGTGTTTTGCTCCTTATTCTATTAACTGGCTGCTACCATATCCCATAACTCCTGAAGATGTCCCATGCCTAACAATCCCAAGCACTGGCCTGATTTCACACCAGCTAAAGATGGGATGTGTTGACATTGGTTAAGAATAGATAAGTCACTGCTGCGTGTGGTGGCAGGTGTTAATTCTGGCCAAATTGGAGAGGCCAGGACACTAAATTTGAGTAAAGGCTTCTGGGCTGCTAGGCCATTTGGTCAATTTAAATGTGCCTTCTGCAGAAATGGGACAAGCTGCAGAATAATGCCAGTTTGTCTAGAGCCTAGATAACACCTGTAGGAAGAGAAAGGAATAATCTGCAGATCCTGACAATTAGGTGCAAATTGAATGGAATGGATTAGATGAATGGAAACCAGAGATACACATTGTACATATTGTTGTAAAGCTTTACTTTGCTAGATGTTGATTGGATTAAGTATTGAGCCTTGTCTGGGTTTCTTGAATATCTGGGTAAATGTTGTTATGTTTGCTTCTTCTCAGAAGCACCGTTTGAATACATTGTATTAGTCACTGTATCATTGGGTTAGGGAAATGTCTATCATATACTGTGTTAATCGACATCTGTTATTAGACTGTATAGAGACCACCCTTATGTGGTTCGGCCCCTCAAGTTTCGGGAACCTATGAAAGACCGCTCCCACGAGGTCCTGTGTCATTCCTCTGGAAGAGCGCTTAGGACTGCGTGGCCTTCTGCAGTGTCTCTGCTTGAGCGAGGCTAAAGAGGGCGAACCCTCGGTAGTTAGGTACAGTAGTGGGAACTGTAATTGTGTTTTGTCAAAATAAAGTTCAGATGCGCAAGTGCTTGATTCAGTGATTTTTGACTGAAACTAGACTGGGGGGAAGCTTAGAACAAGCTATTTGCACAGGCAGTGGATAGGACAGCTCAGTACTTTGTAACTTTGTCAGCACCAGACACGTGGAGACACTTCTGTACTGTCTGGGTTGTGTGCAAAGCAAAGCATCTCACTGTACCTAGGTACATGTGACAATAAAGTACCATTCGTTCTGTTGCTAGCTATTCCCAATGTGGACCTTAAACTTTAGGGATTAAGCATGGAAACAGGCCCTTCGGCCCACTGAGTCCACGTACGAGGAATTTCACAGGATTTTCTAAAAATAGAAAAAAGATGAAAAAACAAGACTGTTGGCGGGGCTGCCAATCGAATGGCACCCCTGGTGGTACAAGGCCGGAGGGGCCCTAGGATATCTTCGTACATGAGCACTATCCTACATGCTAGGGACAATTTTACAAGCCAATAAACCTACAAACTTGTGTGTCTTTGGAGTGTGGGTGGAAACGTACAAACTCCATACAGACAGCACCTATAATCAGGATCCAACCTGGGCTTCTGGCATGGTAAGGCAGCAACTCTACTGCTGTACCACTGCAACATCCCATATAGCTATCCTTGCAATAGGTGGTTGGAAAATAGCACATTTTTGACAAAAAGAAAGACAGATTTCAGTTTGGAGTATGAGGGGGCTGCTGCCATCTCAATATGGAAAATAAAACAAAGTAAAATCTTACATTCTTGGGCCCCTCCTGTCTTGTATACTCCAGGGCCTTTATCAATTCATAACAGTTTACCTTCAAGGTAAGACAATTTCTTCAACATAGTGCATGTTCAAAGATGAATGATTTCAGTAAAAGTAACACAGGCACTCAGGTGGAAAATCAAAAGTAATTTTGGCTCCAGCAGAGGATTTTCCTGACACAGAATGAATTGGTTGGATTGAAAGCTGAAAAATACAGTTGCTGGGAAGCAATATTTTTCTAGTTTAAAGGCATCGGCTTTATGTGTTATCGGGCTGGAGTGGTGCACTTTAAAAAAAAAGTCTCATAGTTCTGTTCAAAGAATCAAGATTTCTGTCACGTCGTGGACACGTTACTCCTCAGCCAATACCACCAAAGCAGATTAACTGCTCCTTTATCACAATTGCAATCTTGCAAGGGGTTTGTAGCCATCAATGTTACGTCTTCAACATACCATTAATGGCTGCACTTCAACATAACAGCAATTCATTAATTAGAGTCAGGGAGTTTAAGTGTTACAGCATGGAAACAGGCTCTTCAGCCCAACTTGTCCATGTTGACCAAGATGCTCTATCTGAGCTAGTCCCATTTTCATACATTTGATGCCTCTCCATCTAAATTCAATTCAATTCAATTCAATCTTTAATTGTCATTGTGCAGTGTACAATACAGAGACAGCGAAATGCAGTTGGTCTCTCCGAAGGGCGAACTTACGAATAAACAAGTAATTGCGCAGTAGTATGAGTATATACATCTATACATATACAGTGGTATCTGTGCAATTTGCTGGTTATTGGATAGTCCTGGGGGGGGGGGGTGGGGGGGAGGGGTGGATACAGGCAGTCATTGAGGTGCAGCGTTGTGAAGTGTGACAGCCGCAGGGAAGAAGCTGTTCTTGAGCCTGCTGGTACGGCAGCGGAAAGACCTGCAGCATCTCCCGGATGGGAGGAGGGTAAACAGTCTATGGTTGGGGTGTGAGCTGTCCCTGGCGATGCTGTGCGCCCTGCACAGGCATCGTTTACTATGGACAGACTCAATGGAGGGGAGTGAGGAGCCTGTCATGCGTTGGGCGATCTTCACCACCCTCTGCAGAGCTTCCCGGTCGGCGACAGAACAGTTACCATACCATACTGTGATGCAGTTGGTAAGGATGCTCTCGATGGTGCAGCGGTAGAAGTTCACCAGAATCTGGGGACTGGCAAGATGGAGGTGGTTTTAAGGCACGTGGGGACAACTGCCTGGGCAAGTGACAGGTTGAAGATGTCAGTCCAGATGTCTGTCAGCTGTGCAGCACAGGTCCTGAGGACACGCCCGGAGATGCCGTCAGGGCCGGCAGCCTTACGTACATTGATCCTACTCAGTGCCACGTGCACGTCGTAGGGGTTGAGTGTGAGGGGCTGGTGGTCATCGGGGAGCACAGCCTTGATGGCCAACTCTTGGTTGTCCCTTTCAAAGCGCCCATAAAAGTGATTGAGTTCCTCGAGGAAGGATGCGTCGCTGGAAGTGGGGGTGGAGTTGGTGGCTCTGTAGTCAGTGATGGCCTGGATGCCATGCCACATGCGTCGGGGGTCGGAGTTGCTGTCGAAGTGCTCCTCGATCTGCAGCTTGTATCTGTGTTTGGTGTTCTTGATGCCCCTCTTCAGATTGACCCTCGATTAATTATAGGCACGGGCATCGCCTGACCTGAAAGCCGAGTCCCGTGCTTTCAGCAGTAGCCTGACCTCGCTGTTCATCCATGGCTTCTGACTCGGGTATGTGGTGATTTGTTTGAGAGTGGTGACACTGTTGATAGAGGAGTTGATGAAGTCCACAACAGAGGAAGTATAGGCGTCAATGTCAGTGTGGGAGTCAAGGGTGGCCTGAGCTGCAAACGCATCCCAGTCAGTTTTGCCAAAACGCTGCTGGAGTGTGGAGTCCGCTTCATCTGACCAAACCTTGACTGTCCTCACTGTCCTTTCGTATCCATGTCCCTGTTCAAATATCTTCAAAATATTGTTATTGTACTTACTTAAACTACTTCATTTAACAGCTAGTTCCATATATGCATCACTTCCAGTGAAGATGTTGCCCCTCAGGGTCCCTCTTTCCCCTCTCAGTTTAAACCAATGTCTTCTAGCTCTTGATTGGGAAAAAAACTCAGTTAATTCCCCTTATCTAATTCATTCATGATTTTTCTTCTCTAAGGGATCATCAGCAACCTCCTGCGTGCTAAGGAATAGTCCCAGCCAGCCCAATCTCTCCCTTTACCTCATTGTAAGTCTTCTCTGCACCGTTTCCAGCTTAATCGCATCTTTCATATCACATGAGAACAAAATAGAACACAATAGTCCAAGTGCAGCATCACCAATGTCTTATACAACTGTAATATAACATCCCAACTTCTATACTCAGTTTCCCGACTGATGAAGGCCAATGTGCCAATAGGATTCTTCACCACTGTATTTTACTGTATTTTACCGTCACTTTCATGAAACTATTACATGTACTTCTAGGTGCCTCTGCTCTACACATTTGCCAGGGCCCTACCATTCACAATGAAGATCCTGCCCTGATTCAACTTCCCAACCATAGTCAATGTCTACGAAACTACCTATTTTAGTGTCATCTGCTAATTACTAATTAAGCCTTGTACGTTCTCACCCAAATCATTGATATAAATGAGAAACAGAAATTCTAGTGCATTTTTTGAGTATATTAGAGATACATCATGGTGCAATGTAAAATCAAGGTCTTTTCACTTTAAATGAATCTTATCATAAGGTCATATGGTCATGTGATAGGAGCAGAATTAGGCCATTCGGCCCATTAAGTCTAATCCATTCAATCATGGCTGATCTATCTCTCCCTCCTAACCACATTCTCCTGCCTTCTCCCCATAACCCAGGACACCTGTACTGATCAAGAATCTATCTATCACTGCCTTAAAAATATCCGTTGACTTGGCCCCCATAGCCTTCTGTGGCAAAGTAGTCCACAGATTTACCACCTTCTGACTAAGGAAATTGCTCCTCATCTCCTTCCTAAAGGAACGTCCTTTAATTCTGAGGCTATGTTAATTCTAGTCCTAGACTCTCTCACTAGTGGAAACATCGTCTCCACATCCACTCTATCCAAGCCGTTCACTATTCTGTATGTTTCAATGAGGTCCCCCCTCAATCTTCTAAACTCCAGTGAGTACAGGCTCGGCGTCATCAAAACACTCATCATATGCTAACCCACTTATTCCGGGGATCATTCTTGTAAACCTTCTCTGGACCCCCTCCAGGTCTTGCACATCATTCCTCAAATATGTTGCCCAAAATATGTTATTGTGCTATGTTTTATAAGGTCTGGCAATCAGTTAGTTTTCTGCCACCTGCCAGAAGCAGTAATATAATTCAGTGTGAACTGGGCTGCTGGTGATTTGTAATTCATGTTGTATCTTTATGGATTTATTTAGAGGTTTTTTGTTTGCAATGTCCATAATTAACTGGGACTGTTCTTCTAAGCAAGATCCATTACACACTGTACATGTTACATATGACATACTTGGACCCAAATATTATGTGCATGGTTTATTCAAGTGCTTTCCACGGAGAGCCTGTGAAAAGTTCTTTCAACACTGCTGCGGCAAAGAAAACGCTTGTTGTCATGTGGCACTGTCCTGAAGGGAAGGACAGTCACAATTATTGTTCAATAATTTGTTTAAAAACCAAATTATTTATTTATGATTACCTCCAACTCTGTTTTACTCTGTTTCTTTACAACAAAATAGCATTTCCTTCCTGACCTTGAAAATACAGAACATGTGTTTTGTAGTTTGCCAAATTACAATGCAATTTCTTTCCTTGTGCTCAGTTATAACGCTGTTGGAATGTTGAATTGCAGCAGCAATCCATAATAGCCTAAGTTAAAGGCATTTTGATGCAGAGCCATAAATCTAATGAACCTTTGAGAGCTTGGACTAAAATTGGAACAGGTTCCTCACCTGTGACTAACAAGTAGCCATTGTATGGTGGCGCTGTACTTTTACAAATGTTGATGAAGTGACGTGCAAGGAATAACCTGACAGCATAATGGGTTTAAACAGCCTCATGAAATGCAGACCACATCTATTCTGATTGCAGTGGGAAGAATGAGTGCTGAATATTCAGGTATGAGCCTTACTGCACATGTATAGTACATTATAATGTCGCCAATTTAGAGGCAGAAACATACACGTACCCTCAGCTCAGTAATCACACACTGCAGCTTGTACAAAATTGCTCAGTCATAACACATTATTGTACCTGGATTTTTATTTTTTTTAATTATTTATAATATTATTTTGCTCATTACCACAGACATAGAACACCAATACAACTGCTTGGAGACATAAGGAACTGCAGTTGCTGTAACACAGCGAGCCAGGCAGCACCTCTGGAGAACATTGATTTGTTATATCTTGGATTAGGACCTTCCATCAGTCTGCTTAATTGTTTGAATTTTTTTCAGATTTGTATAGCTTTATTTTGTATAACTTTAGTTGGTGATTATATTACAACTGTGAAGCTATTTGTCGAGGGAAACTATTAAAAGTGGATCTATATTTTGGATTATAATAATTTTATGGCCATTTTATTTACAAAATGGGTGATACTTCAGTAAGTATTTACTTTTAAGTTTCTGGAAACCCGAAAATAAAACTTACATTTTTGCAACTTTGAATGTTGTTTCACATAGATGAACATTTCTACTATGGGAAAAATATGTTTGGCGCAATCTTTTAGAGAATTTAATTAATTTTTTTCTCTTCTTTGTCTAGGTTGCCCATTGCATTCAGTCATATCCGTTGCATTTATACGATGAACAACACTGTAAAATATAATTGATTTAAGAATATAAAATCAAATTTTTATCACAGTCTTTCAAATTATAGAGTATCTTCCTCAAATAAACCACCAAAAAAATACGTTTTCAGTCTAACGCATTGATTTTAAACCTTCGTAACAGTTTACTGTTGAAAAAAGTGGTGATTTTCAGCAAGAATGGTAACCATCACATAACTTTTCACCAACTTCCTCTAAAACAATATTAACTTCAGATGAATAGGCAGAAGCATACTGTTCCTTTATCAATTACAATTGATAATTATGGTAATTGTTGTATTATCTTACAACAATAAAATACTCATGTGTCTGACATGACTCAGCGTGATGGAGATGATCAAGTTCGGGAGTGCCGCATGACAGAGATGACTAAAACTATGGTTAGGGCTAGGATTAGGGCTAGGGTAAGGGCTAGGCTAGAGTTAGGGCTAGGACTAGGGTTAGGGCTAGCGCTGGGTTTAGGGCTGTGGTTAGGGCTGGGGTTGGGGATAGGGTTAGGGTTGGGGTTAGGGGTGGGGTTAGGGTTTGGGTTAGGGTTGGGGTTGGAGTTGGGGTTAGGGGTTGGGTTTAGGGCTAGGGTTAGGGCTAGAGCTAGGGCTAGGGCTGGAGCTAGGGTTGGGGTTAGGGCTGGTCTTAGGGCTGGGGTTAGGGCTTGGCTTAAGTTTAGGGCTAGGGACCAGGCAACCTAATCAAACATACCAGGAATTAATCTGGTAAATATTTGCTGCAAGTATAATACTCTTTGGGTGGGGAGACTGGATCTGTGCACATCTGCATCCTCTCTGGAGTCCAGCAGGATTTGAGCTAGGTATGTCCAAATCTTCTTGGTATAAAGGCCAATATTCTGCTTACTTTCCTAATTGCTATTTGAAAAAAACAAGATTATATTCATTCATTCCAAATTCACAGTTGCTCTGGGATTTGAACCTCTGGATCAATGGTCCAGAACGTTAGTAAACAGGCCAGTATCTGAAGCACTAAACTGTTGTACCACTGCTGCATTGCTAATTGGGATATTTTAATTGTATGCCTTAAATTGATGCTTTGCAACGTCATCTGTGGAACAGGAACATTTTAATACTTAAACTCACAATATTCCATGGAGATCAGAAAAATTCTGCAGATGCTGGAAATCTGAAATAAATACAGAAAATACTGTGTTAATGAAGATTAACACATTTCCACAGATGCTGACATCTGCTGAGTGCTTCCAGTTTTATCCATTTTTATCATAATATTATTTGTCATTATAAATAGATAGGGTAAATGCACAGAGTCTTTTACCCAGAGTAGGGGAATCAAGAACCAGCGGACACGGGTTTAAGGTGAGGAAGGAAAGATTTAGTAAGAACCCAAGGGGCAACTTTTTTACACCAAGGGTAGTTGAATTATGAAACAAGCTGCTGGAGGATAGAGTTGAGACAGGTACTATCACGACGTTTAAGAACATTTGGGCAGGTACATGGGTTGGGTAGGTTTAGAGGGATATGGGCCAAATGTAGGCAGGTGGGACTGGTGTAGATGGGACATGTTTGTCGGCGTGGCAAGTTGTGCCGAAGGGCCTGTTTCCACGTTCTTTGACTCTAAAGCTCCATATCGAAGAAAAAAGATCTTGAAGACCTTGCTTACTGTATGTCCTTACACATATTTGCACCTGTATAAGACTTTGCACCAGGTGTGTCAGTTTGTAAAACCTACCCTTTTATAAGTTTAGAACTATTTAAAAGATACTGAAGATGCTTTGGCAGCTGATGATTGGGATAAATATTCCCATCTGACATTGGGTGTACAGGGTGCAGGCACATAAAGTGATTTTTTTCAATGAAGCTTCTGCCTTCCCTCTGTGATGGTGCATTAAAGAGGATGGCACCCTGAGCAGCACTCTGCAATTCATCAGCTTTGGTATCAGGAGCATGTTCGGAAGAAAAAGAGGACATTGAATTCGATAGCAAAAAAATGAAATCAGGTTTTCTGCCAGTTATGGTTTGGAAAATAAGCAAAATAAACAGAATATACGTTTCTTATTTGTCTTAAAGTGTGTTTTTGATAAGGTCAAGAGTTAACAGTGCACTGTTCCAGCCTTCATGTACTTCAAGGGGAAACAGATAAGAATGTGTGTGGATGAGGAGGAAAATAATGAACTGTCAAGATTCTTTGTGAACAGCACCTATAGGCATATGGTTTGCCAAAAAGCCTCATCTGTTTAAAACCTGACAGTACATTAAAGAAACAACGTTTTGTTTTCCTAATGCAAATGGAAGATACGGAATGTGTAATAGGTTTTTGCTTCAAACATTGTTCAAATGTGCTGGTGTTCTGCAAGAATTATGTGACAGTGATGCAAGCTGCTGTAGAATCGCCCTCGACAAAATGTCTCAAAGATCTGTGTAGTGTAGGATTTTAAACAAATTACTCATCAGTGAAGGAAGGCTTTTGCGATGATGCTATCTCCAAAAGTGTAATTTTATCGGGGCACATTTAAGATTTTTATCTCGCTATTTACAAAGATTTATACTTTTTTGTAAGAATAAAACTTTCTATGGAATGGTTTTGCTGATTGATTTTATTATGTGGAAGGGTCTCATTTTTTTACACAGACTGTGGCACAATGGAAGTGGCAACTGGTCCATAGATCGCGCTGATGTTAGTCCTGAGCATCATTCAAAGCGTCCTTTTGGCTAAATTAATTAAGGCAAGCATTGACAGTGGGAGTGGATGAAAGCAATCACATATTTTTTTAAGATTACGGTACCGCTAATTTGAAGAAAGAAAGATAAGTTATAAATGATTCTGCAGCAGTACTGCTATCTCAGTAAGTAAAGGGTTCAGATTTTCAGTAAATGCTTGGAGCTGAAAGGTTATTCAAATTGTACGAGAAAAAAAGGTGACAATTAAGAAAATAAATGATTTTTCTGGAGTCCCGCACACACGTTCTTCTGACTACTCTGACCTTAAGACTTAGCTGGCTCACATTTTAGTTGATAAGCATGCCCCAAGGTAGTTCATTGAAACACCTTTGTGATGCAGTCAATGGCATATTAGAGGAAATACAACAAATTTGAGCACAGCAAACTGTTACCAATAGCAACATGATAACGACTGAGTCATTAGCCTTTAGTTGTACTTCTTGAGGGATAAATGTAAGCCAAGACAAATGGGAGAACTCCCTTGCTGTTCTTTAAACTGTTGCCATGGGATGTTTTGGCCCTTCCTCTTGAGAGAGCTGACAGAGCCTTAGTTTAACATTTCATCTGAAAAACAGTATCTCCACCTACCAAATATTCCTCATTACTGCGCTGGAGTGTAATGCTGGACTTCAGTACTTCAACCCCTGGAGTGCGACTAACTGTTGTAAGTGTTACCAACTTAAAAAGGGAACTAATGGAGAAAATGCTTTATTTATTTCCACCTGGGAGAGAAGTCCCTGCCCACTAATGGGTATTCAATCACTTGGATGGAGGCAATGTCATATGGACATTTAGTCTTAATGACCAAGGGTAGTAAATATCTTTCCATTAACTAATGCAGGACATTGGGACTAAGGTTATCTAAAGTCAAAGTATAACCTTTCTCTGATAAAGGACATCAGCGCTTTTTTCTGATTGCCTCAGGTTTATTTCCGATAACAGCAGGAACCTTATGTGAATGATTCAAGGAGTAATATACATCATTTTCCTTTCACAACTGACAGATACTCTTTTTTAGGTGAGTGTCCTCAAATCGTGTTTTAACTATTAACAGTCGGTCAAACATGATTTGTATTAAGTTGTGGCCAAACAATTATTTTGATTCCATTCAGCTCTTTACATTTTATTAAAATATGTAATTAATCTGGTTTTCTCCTATTTGGAGAATGTAGCATATGACGCAGATGGTTGCCAAGAATGCTGCAATGATTTTGATATTGACAAATGTGAACATACCCATGAATAGAATATTTATTACAAACTCAAAGCTGAAGCAGACTAGTTGGCAAATTGTTTCATTTCTGCTAAGCAACGTATCAATGCTGCACTTACATCTATAAAATCAACATGTACTGACTCTGAGACAACCTAAGAGGTTCTGGTGTTGGTGAAGACACTATCTTAAGGTAATTCCTTATAATTTCAATTACAATTACAAGTGTCTCTTGACTCTCGACAATGTTAAGACATACTGTAGATTTCGCTATGACATTGCTATCTCGTCTTACTTCTCGGACAATCCATTCAGGAATTGTTTAACATGGGGTGTTAGTCCATTAAGAATTAGTCCGTATGCCTAGCATCACTTAATAGAACTATGTGTAAAACCGCATCGATTCACAGTTACCAAAGGTCCATGACAGTTCCAATCTTGATAACACAACAAGTAACACTTTGAGCTCCCTGCCCTATAATCTGTGTAATAATTAATCTCTTGTATATACCTCCAAAATATTCCTAACATATTGGATCTAAACGGTAGAAATGACAAACACATTGGGGTAATTGCAATAGAACATAAAATATAAATGCAGGGAGCTCATTCATCCCACTGTTTCTGATTTTCAAAAAGATTGTGGCTGATATTCTGTCTCAATGCCATTTTCCTGCTCTATCTCCATTTCCCTCGATTTCCTTAATATCGAAAAAATCTATCAATTGCTGCTTTATATACAATCAATGATTGAGTGTCCACAGCCACTTAGGTAGAGAGTTCCAAATGTCCATCAGCCTCCTGATTTCAATGCAGAGTGGCCAACTCCTTTTTCTGAGTATAATCCCTACTTGAATTCCTCATCAAAGGAAACATCCCCCCTCTAGCCAGTCAATATTCTATTAATTTTGTGTGCTTCAAATGATGTCTCCCCTCAAACTTCAAAATTCCAGAGAACAAAGGCCCAGCCTGCTCAATCTCTCCTCATATGACTAACCTATGCCTCAGGAATCAGCTCTGTATTCTCTCTGCAGTAAATGCATCCTTTCTTAGCAGCATTATTCGGAACATTGCAGGTATGGCTACACTGAGGCACTACATAAATCCCCTTGCAATGAAGAACATCATATTAGTTGCCATCTTTGCAAAAGCGAGGGTACTGTCCAATTCACCTCTATCCCATTACAGACATGGTACTTTGTCTTTGGAACCGATGCACTGCCATGCAGAGAACTATATTCTACACTCTGCTTATTTTCCTTTGCTCTACTATTGTGCTTGAGTTTGAATTGATGGTATTTATGAATGATCGGATATCATGCAAAACACAACTTTTCACTGTAACTCGGTACACAGGACAATTATAAACTTAAACCCAAAGTAAGGCCGACAAAGAAGCGTAACCTGTTTCTAACTGCTACATGAGTCTATTGGTCTTATCCTATCCCATTGTCTTATCCATTCGTCTTCCACCCTCTCTGTAACTGACGCCTAACTTGTTTTCTCTCTTTCTCAGTTCCGCCAAAGAGCTTTGGACCTGAATTATACAGCGCCAGAGACCCGAGTTCAATCTTGACTATGGGTGCTGTCTGTACGGAGTTTGCACGTTCTCCCTGTGACTGCGTAGGTCTTCTCCAGGTGCTCCGGTTTCCTCCCACAAACCAAAATCGTGCAGGTTTGTCAGTTAATTAGCTTCTGTAAATTGTGCTTAGTGTGTAGGATAGAACTAGTATATAGGTGATTGGGGGTCGGTGAAAATATTCCTAACATATTGGATCGAGACGGTAGAAATGACAAACACATTGGGGTA
This sequence comes from Okamejei kenojei, assembly GCA_035221665.1. Classification (NCBI taxonomy): domain Eukaryota; kingdom Metazoa; phylum Chordata; class Chondrichthyes; order Rajiformes; family Rajidae; genus Okamejei; species Okamejei kenojei. Next base: position 16,226,280 of record CM069148.1, on the reverse strand, counting down.
ATTGCAATAGAACATAAAAAATAAATGCAGGGAGCTCATTCATCCCACTGTTTCTGTCATTCAAAACGATTGTGGCTGATATTCTGTCTCAATACCATTTTCCTGCTCTATCTCCATTTCCCTCGATTTCCTTAATATCAAAAATTCTATCAATTGCTGCTTTATATACAATCAATGATTGACAGCGACGTTTTAGACAGCAACTTTTCCATAGTTGCTGTCTGCCCTGCTAAGTGTTTCTTGCAATTTCTGTTATGATTCTGGATGTAGAGGCATTCATCAGTTTGAGTATTTCACAGTTTTCATTTTTTCATTTCAAGCTACTTTTGGGTTTTCAAAACATGAGTTTTAAATGACCTAAATACCTGTGGTGAAACAGGTGAAACACTAGCTGATGAGATGCACCTGCAGATGAATAACACTAAATAATGAAAAAAAGATTTAACACAATCACCACAGAGAGATTGAGCTGGCTGCTCATGAATTTGCAGTTAATCTCTTTATTTGCAGGTAGTTGGCCCTGAAGCTCACTTTTCCCAACTCCTGTCTGAACATTATAAACCCAAACTAATTTATAAAGTGCTTTGGGCAAACATTTTATAAAGCAATGTCTTCTTACTCATCTTATGGGGATTTGAGCTGCTGGTATCATTTTTCTGGCCATTACGGATGACTTTTCTTATTCTGAGGTACAGTAAGTTCCTGAATATCAACATATTTTTCTTCTTGCTTCAGTGTACAATGGTGTATGTTGTACTGATGCACATTTTCCCATCAGCTAGGTGCTCCTTCTAAAGCTCAGGAAAAACAGTTTATCATTTGCCTCTACTCTGATATTAAGAAATAAAACCATCTCAAGATTTCGGGTCAGATTGCTTTCTACTTTCATTTCATATGCAGAAGAGATTTATAACAAGATTTAAGAGTGGAGTTAATTTAAATTGTATTACCTAGTATGCCACTGGTTGAGTCAAAAGTAAGGAGGCAATGTGGAATGTTGTTCTGCTTCTGAGGTGTCTTTATTTCATCACTTTTTCCAGACTGCAAGCGCTTTCTTATCCCATTTTCATGAACCAAGCTTGATTATGTAGTAATGTAAAAGAGAGTGCCCTGTGTGACCACCCTAGTTCTTGATGCCTATGAAAATGAGACAATTCCGTTTTTCTGACTCTAACCGTCTGGGGGGAACTACATAAAATTCAAGGAAAGGAACAGAAAAAATAAAGCTAAGTATTCAAATAAAAAATTAGAAGCAGGGATGACCATGGGTGGTATCTAGTACATTTGATCTACAGTTGGCCCCTTCCAATTTATCAACTTAAAGCTGCCACCCCTGTTCCCCTTTCTCTCCCCACCTCCATCTCAGTAACATCATCCATGGTCAGTTTTCACATATACATTATTGTAACCTTGTCTAATTCACCATATATCCATTTGAATGCAAGGTGGCAATGGAGCGTTGCGACTGTTTGCAGGAGTCCCAGAGAGTTCCCGGAGAAGGATCTACTACCATATTATACAACTACTTTACACTTTAAAATCTCTTTTCTACATGCAAGTATAGCACAATTTCTAAATGTCCTCGGTACACAAAAAGCTGGAGAAACTCAGCGGGTGCAGCAGCATCTAAGGAGCGAAGGAGATGGGCAACATTTCGGGTCGAAACCCTTCTTCTAAATGTCCTCTTTGCTCTATCTATTGTACTTGAGTTTGACTTCATTGTTTCTATATATTGTATATCTGATCTGTTTGGATATCATGTAAAACAAAGCCTTTTACTGCACAGCAGGACACATGACAAGAATGAATCTCTATCAATAGATATTTCATCAAATTAAATATTGGGAAGACTGCAGCTATTGTCTTCAGTTTCTACCAGCAACACTTCTCCTTGGTTACCATCTCCAATCATCTGGCTCTAGAAAGGATTGTTCAACATCCTTTGACTTTGTCTGTAGTTTACAATCACTTAATTGTGCAATTACTGGGGAAATGCAGCAATTAATGTTTTCAAAGGAATCAATGAACCTATTAAGCTGTTTCTCTCATGATTACTGGTAGGAGTCAAAGCAGTGGGATGCTGTGCACATTTTATGAGGGTGTGGCCAGGATTAGAGGGTGTGGCCAGGATTAGAGGGTGTGAGCTATGGGAAGAGGTTGAATAGGTTGGGACTCTTCCCTGGAGCACAGGAGGGTGAGGTGTATAAAATCATGAGAGGAATAGATCAGGTTGATGCACAGAGTCTCTTGCCCAGAATAGGTGAATTGAGGTCCAGAGGACATAGGTTTATAGTGAAGGGGAAAAGATTCAATGGGAATCTGAGGGGTAGCTTTTTCACACAAAAGGTGGTGGGTGTATAGAACAAGCTGTCAGAGGGGGGTAGTTGAGGCTGGGACCAATGCAATATTTAAGAAGCAGTTAGACAGGCTCATGGATAGAACAGTTTTGAAACGATATGGACCAAATGCTGGCTCGTGCAGCTGGGACATGTTGGCCCGTGTGGGCAAGTTGGGCCGAAGGGCCTGTTTTCAGACAATATCACTCTATGACTATGTTCTGAAGTGAAATTGACATAAATGATCCAATTGAAGCCTTCATTCACAGGCCTCATCACCCACACTAATTGATGCCATGGGTTGACATGTTTCTTTTGGTTAGTTGGGGGCTGGGAATTATGGTGGAATTTGCCCGTTTGCCACAGAATGGACGAAGAATGAAACAGAAGAGGACATGGGGCGTCATAATGGTGCAATGGTAGAGTTGCTGCTTTACAGCTCCAGAGACCCGGGTTCAATCCTGACTACGGGTACTGTCTGTACGTTCGAGTTTGTACGTTCTCCTTGTGACCGCATGTGTTTTCTCCGGTTTCTCCGGTTTCCTCCCACACTCCAAAGACATAGAGATTTGAAGGTTTATTGGCTTCTGTAAACTGTCCCTATTGTGTAAGATAGAAGTAGTGCACGGGTGCTTGTTGGTCGCTGTGGACTCGATGGGCCGAAGGGGCTGTTTTCACGCTGTATAACTAAACAAAACTAAACTAAATGAAAATAAACAAAAATAATCAAAAGAATAAAACCACCTTCATTTTAGTATGATGGTTTATGAGGCTGTCGGTGGCAGAATTTTTCCTATGCTGATTCGACGGAAGTCAGGGATGAATGACAATGTACAGTATTTGCACAATATTTGCATGATATTTATATTCTCCCAATCTTCTTACAAACTACAATATGGGATAACATAATATCATCCAAGGCATCTTAAGGCCTTGTCGATGACAGTGTCCTTGGCTGGGTCGGGAAATTGATCTATTTTGAAGACAATATCATAAAAAACCCATTCATTATTTAGAGTCCACACCGACCAGTGGGAATCAAGTGACAGACAGATTGCACAATTAATTTTCTTAAATGGAATGGAATTTCACTTCCCCTTTATGCAAATCGCATGACAGCAACTGTAAAGACTCCCGATAGCATACTAAAATGGAGACGTGTGAACGTTTTTTCATGCGGAATTTGGTATCTCAGATTTATTCAACGTAGGCAGTCAAAGGCGCAAGTGGCTTCGGAAAGAAAAATGCTTTTAGAAAGTGGTGCATGGAACTCAAGCATGCTGCAATGGAAGATTCCCTGTGAATGCCAATAAGCACAAAGGGGAGAAAAAAAATACGATGAGCTTTAGATGTAAGAGATTGCACCAGGTAAAAATATTTCAACTGTGTACCAAAAAAAACCACTGATAAACTCTGGAAAAGTTCTTCTCTTAGTTCATTATCATTTCAATTTGCAATCAATAACTTAAAAAAAAAAAATTATGCATGTAAATCTTTAGGGAAGTATTACCCAAATAATTAACTGAATTTAAACATTCTTCAGAATTTCTTAGTTCAGTTTTGCTGCATTTATTCTGCAAGGCCTAATGATTAATTAGTTTAAGGAAACTGTGTGGAATTATCCATTAATATGTCCATAAACATAATTACTGCTGTCATTACTTACAAAAGTGCAGCAAGAGGAAATTCACAGTATTAATGAGTTTAAGATACTGTAATATGCATGTCTCTGGTCCTTAACCCATTGGGTCTGATTGTACTGCCTGGATTCTCTGCCTATGGTTCTTGCATGCCCACGCTTACTGATACCAGGGCCAGAGAGGCAGCCATGCTGGTTCTCCGTACACTTAAGTTGGACAACTGGTTCAACTAGTCCATGCCGACTGTTCATACTAGTTCAATGTAATCCCACTTTCCCTACACACTAGAGGCAAATCAGAGGCCATTAAATCTACTAACCCGTACTTCTTTGGGATGTGGGAGAAAAAAAGGAGCACCTGGAGGAAACCCATGCTGTCATGTAGAGAAAGTGCAAACTCCACATAGGCAGCATCTGAGATCAAGATCAAAACCGGGTCTCCGGCACTGTGAGACAGCAGCTCTCACAGCTGTGCCACTGTGTTATCCCTATTTTATAATTATGGACATTTAAGAATCATTAAAGTGAAGTAACAATTGCAAAAGCCTTAAATATTTGAAAAACAAAAGGTACTTAAAAAATTAAATAATTAAAGTAATCAAAATTATTTAAAAAAAAACTAAAACAAAATAATTTACCGACGACTTAAACTGCTCTTTTGCTTATTATTCTATTAGCATAAAGTCTCCACTGGGCTCTGAACCGATGCCTAATGTGACTCTCAGGTGTAGGGTCTGATGGATGATTCCACTAGCATTTGTGCTGGGTTCTCCTAGCCAGAAGATAGACACAAAATACTGGAGTATTTAAATGGGACAGGCAGCATCTCTGGACGGAAAAAATGGATGACGTTTCGCGTCGAGACTGAAAAAGGGTCTCGACCCGAAACGTCACCCATTTCTTCCCTCCAGAGATGCTGACTGACCCGTTGAGTTACTCCAGCATTTTGTGTCTATCTTCGGTGTAAACCAGGATCTGCAGTTCCTTCCTACACATTTCGTCTTCTCCTAGACAAATTAGGTTCAATCGTCCCCTGGATCGGTCAGCATGCCCTGAAAGCTCAGTGTAAGTCGGGGACTTACTCCAATATGGGTGGTTACCTTCCATCAGTTCTACTTGCAATCACTGGTAATGCCCAACAACATTTGCTTCATTGAACCATTGCTCAGGAAGGTTGCAATGATGCTGATTGCCCTCCACCAGGGATTCCAATTTCGGAAGGCTTCAATGATGTTTAATATCACAGAATCGATGTTCACTAAAACTTACCTCAAGAACAAATACGATGATTATTTACATAAAGCAATCATGACTATTATTATTGACTATATCATATTCCACCTGGCTTAGAACATGATTGTAAAAATACTAGAGAGATAACCTTTTTTAAAAAATGAACTTTCTATTACCAAATGAAAATGAGATTTTTAGGAAATACAAAGGAAATTATTATCATGGGGAAATTATTGTGCAAAGCTGACTTACTCCTTTGTCAGAGTTTCAAATGAAATTTTACTGGATTTAGTAGTGCTCACACTATATCTGAACAGTTATTTTCCATTTTGCTGGCATGTTCATTATATAAGAGTATATACATGAGCTTTGCCTTTCCAATGACATTTACCTGGCGGTGGTGCCATAGATTTTAAATATAAACTACTTTGCTTTTTTATAAAATAAGACGGATTTAAAATGTAATTTAATTGATTAATGGACTAGAAAGGACAAAAAAATAATTATTTATTATTATGAATATTCATAGTATTCATTTGTTACGTTAATAAAGGACCATTGAACCATTAAGAAAGAAAGCAAAGGTAAAGGATATGGACAACTATGACAGATTTTACCACTGTGCTACAATTTTTTATGGGAACATACCAAAGTACTTTGAAGGTAACAAAATTATTTTGAAATGTAGGTCACATAGCAGCCAATTTGCAAATGATCGGACAACTTTGATAAGTGATAAAAATTAGCCATAAATTGCCATTGTGCTCAATTAAAGCGAGTCAACTCTTGATAAATTGAGGGAGAATATTTGTCAGCAATGTCCTATCTTTTCTTTGAAATGTTGTCTTGTTTTAGCATGAAAGGAAAGTGCATGGATAATGAAAATGAAGTACAATTACTATCCTTTGTGGTAAAGTTCATTGGTGCATTTCAAAATGTCCATGTACATGTCATATTATTTATCATAGTTCAAAATCTTACAACTGATACATTTCCTCTTATTGTGAAATTAATTTGACCTTGTCATTTCTGTTGCACTATGTGCCTATTTTTAAAATATACTTATTTTGTAATTCATAATTGAACATTGCTTGTGTAATGTTATGATTATGATGCTTTGTATTACTATGATAAAAGTGCTAACTTGAGGGGGGGTGGGACGGGTGAAACATAAATGCAGCATACAAATGTACAACAGCAATTTATATTTTAAATATGAACACAAATATTTAAGGATAGGATGTAGGTTTTAAAATCGCGGTTAAATGACAAAGGTGCAGTTTGTTTGATTATTCCAAGTCTTTCAATTCCATTGCACGACCTTTCAACAAAGGTTGTAAGGGATGTGTTAACTGCAAGGAATTTCTGGTGATCTCCTATTTCCTGGACCTGAAATATTGGTAATCTCTCTTGCATTACTGTACGTTTTATGCTTCACCACTCCTTTTAAACCATACATTAATACGCAATGATTTACTGGGTATGTAGAATCAGAAGCTGCTATAAACCATGCATGTGTAACAGTGGCACCAAAGGAAACACCCTTCAGGAAACAATCAATGGGCTGATGAGAGCTGGCTGTGTCTGTTGGTGCCTCTGGTGTTTAGCTATTCCCAGGCAAACGAGTTTCAGACTCATGAAGCTGCTGCATGGGATAAGTGACAGATTGCGATGCATCTTTCCCTTTACTCCTCTGCTGGGTTCCAGGTGGAGTCACCAGCATTTCGATGGAGAACCCCTCTCTCTGACCTCATGCAGATTGCGCAGAGTAGCTGCCACCCCATTGATTTGAAAGGGGTTTCACAATGCCTGTAAATTTGATTAAAAATGGACAAATTCACACTTCATAATTCATAGGTCTGTTCTATGAAGCTACAGGCTGATGTAAGCAAAAACCTTCGTGCCATCACAGTGGAAATTGATTGTGGAGTGGGTGCATTGGAGCGCACCACTGACCTGACTCACGGCGGTGGTCCGGATACGTCGGCGGCGATGGACGGCAGGCACAGCACTGGGAGCTTCACCGGCAGGAGCCTCTGGCTTGGTTGTCGGAGTGAGGGCTGTGGTGGAGGGCCTATGGAGAGGGCTACGACAACGGATAGTCCCAGTGGATCAACATCTTTGCCAGGCTCTCCAAAGTGGAGTCATGTTGTGAAAAAGGGTCAACGTCATGCTCCAGAGAACGCTGTTGGTAAGCCAAGATTGCGCACTATTACCACCGGGCAGAGAAACAAATCCAGTAATGCTATGCCTATTATTGATACCTATTATTGGTACCGGAGCTGCGGGTAACATCAAAATGATCAAGGCTAAGCTGGTGAGTGCCTTTGCCTCCAGGTTTTCACCAGACCTAGACGCCAACATTTTATTTGTATATCTTAAAGAAAAACTTGCTCGTGAGGTTACCTATCAAAAGGTTGACACTGTACACAGTAGATACTGTTCATTTAAAGTATCTGCGGAATGTAGTCATCGGATCAAGCACTGCGCCTGCTGCGGGGGGAATGAGTGTGCCTGCTGGTGCAAGGGGCACTCACTAGCCTCACTAAATAACCATTCGGGTTCTATCGTACAACTGTCGTGGCCTGCGTTTGGGCCAGAGCGCAGGGGGTAAAGCTTGCCGCTCAGTTGTTGATAAGTGACATACTAAGATTTTATATGTATTTTATGGTGTTTTTATATGCAATGTATTTTTATGTAATGTTGTCCCTTGCCTGTACCTTGAGTCCGAAATAAAGTTTATTGTTATGATGATGATGATTATTGTTATTATTTCTTATTGCTGATTTTTAAATGTGTTTTTATTTTGTTAATATGCATTTTAAACTTCATTGACACAAATGCTGGAATAATCCAACAGTTACAGTAGGTGACGTTTCCCCTCTTCAGACTCAGACGTTTTATAAATGTCAAGCATCCTTTTACTCCAGAGATGTCACCTGACCTGTTGAATTACTCCTGCACTGTAACTATCTTTGGTATAAACCAGCATCTGCAATGCTTTGTTTCTGTAGCAGCAGATTTTTATATCGTTCAAGAGATCCTCTACCACTAAAGAGACTACATGGCTTTAGGAGAATGTTGTAATACGCGTGTGAGCTCTCTGTGAGACCTTCAGAGCTTCTTCATAGATAAATCTTCATAACACAGTCTATTGATTAATAGTTTTTTTTTATTGTTGAAGAAAAACAATAAGATATACATCCGATCTTCTTATCTGACATACACTTTAATCTTCGTCAAACTCCAGCATATCGCTTTTAAACGTTAGAAAACTCCCCGTATCTCGGTTAAACTTCACATGGTTGAAGGGTATTCCTTCCCCATACAGCTCGAAAACTGAACTAAAACTAAGCTTCTGAGCAAGAAACCCAGCACCAAACACGCCCTTGACTACATAATAAATCCCACCCACATAATAACGGGCAGTCTAAAATTTAAGGACAAATGCCATAATGAATGACACACAAAAAAAGCCAAATGGCCATTACAGTTTCTACATTTTAAAGTTGATAAGTTCATAAGGTTAGGAGCAGAATTAGACCATTCAGCCCATCAAGTCTGCTCCGCCATTTGATCCAGCTGATCTATTATTCTTTCTCAATCCCATTTTCCTGCCTTTTCCTTGTAACCTATGATACCCTTACTAATCAAGACCTATCAATCTCCGCTTTAAAAATAACCTGTGACTTAAGGGCCTGTCCCACTTTCCCTAGTTACTCACAAAAATCTCCCGAGTTTTCCCCTTGATTCAAACTCGGAGAATGACCATAGTGAGTCCGTAGGAGGCCTTAGGAGTCCGTAGATATATCGTAGCGGCTCGTTATGCCAGCCCTAGGTACTCGGGGCCTCAGGTAAGTTGGGACATTTTTTTCAGCATGACAACAAAGTCCACGAGTGAAAAGATAGTCGGGAGAAGGAGTTCGTAGATCAGAAAAATCTTGATTTTTTTTTAAGGTCCTTTCAACTCGGCAGAGGACTCGGGAAAGTGGGACAGGCCCTTTAGCCTCCTCGGCCATCTGAAGCAATGAATTCCACAGATTCACCACCCTTTGTCCAAACAAATTCCTCCTCATCTCCATTCTCCTTTTCATTTGAGGCTGTCCCCTATGGTTCTACACTCTCCCATGATTGGGAACATCCTTTCCACATCCACTCTAGGTCTTTCATTATCTGATAGGTTTCAATCAGATCCTCCCTCATCTTTCTAAACTCCAGCGAGTATCGGCCCAGATCCTTCAAACGGTCCTCATACGTTAACCCAATCACCCCCCTGGATTAATCTTGTAAACCTCCTCTCGTCCCTCTCCAACGCCAACACATCCTGCCCCTGATGTGGGGCACAAAAGTGTTTTCTGTTTCAGTGTAGTGGGCATACAAGCTCCACTGAAATGCCAACTTCATTATGAACCTGGTTTATTTAAACAAAAAACACTCAAAAATAAAACTCATCCCTGAACCTTGATGAAAGCAAATTGTGCTCACTACCTCATTAATATTAATTAATTAATGTGAGCAAAAGATTGTTGGTATTCCAATTTAAAAAAGCATTTTCACACTGCGTACAGTGAACCTACTGACACAACATCACAGAAGTTTGTACCATTATTTTACTGCTTGTTGCATTCAAGGGAGTCTCTGTTTTTTCTCCGTGACTGTAAGACGCAACCAAAACCTGACAGCCAAAATCAAATAGAGGTAAAAATAATGATTACAACATGTTGCCCTTTGAGTCATCGTTTGACAGCTGCTTTTAGGATGGTTAATTAATTGACTTTAGATGACACGAAGAAGAGATTGCTGGGGTCGTGGACTACGAGGAAGGATTTCCAAGTATACAGTGGGATATAGATCGGTTAGAGAACTGGGCAGAGAAATGACAGAGGAGAAGTGATGGAGTTTAATTCAAGCAAGTGGAGGTGTGGCACTTTGGGGAGGTTAAATGTAAGGGGAAAATGTACAGTTAAAGACATGGGGTGGGTGGGGTGGGGGGGAGTCAGTCTACATTCTCAGTTTACCCCACGTCAGAAGGGGGAGAAGTTGTACAGTTTGATAGCCACAGGGAAAAAGGATCTCCTTTGGTGTTCTGTGCTGCATCTTGGTGGAACCAATCTGTCGCTGAAGATACTGCACATCCACACCATTGATGGAAACAGGGGTCAGGGGTATTCCTCCCCTCCTAATAATAATAATAATAATAATAATAATAATAATAATAATAATAATAATAATATCTTTTAATGTCATTACACATAAGTGCAAGGAGATTTGGTTTGCAACTTCCATCCGATGTCATAACTTAAACGACTAATAAAATTTAGGTTTAGATACGTCTTGTAACGTCCACCACTAACTCCTGAGTACATTACTTTTAGAAGCAAAGGTAGACAAAAATGCTGGAGAAACTCAGCAGGTGAGGCAGCATCTATGAAGCGAAGGAATAGGTGACTTTTCGGGTCTAGACACGAAACATCACCTATTCCTTCCATCTCTAAAAATCATGTACAAAGCAAGAAATAATTTACTTCCGGGAAACATACAAAACTGTTTATGGAAAGACAGGGTGGGTACAATTTGAGATGGGAACTTAATTAAAAAAAACTCAATGTCTGAACAACTCTTAAAAGTATGTGCATAGCAATCTGTGGGGTGAATGTGTGGAATGGTTTGGAACAGGAGATAAAACTTAGCATAAACATAATTCAGTTTAAAAAGATGTACAAAAACACTTTTTTAAAAGGATATTGGATGAGACAGGTGATTTTTGAGTGGGATATTTTGGTATACTGATTGTATTGGGAAGGTGATTATAGGGTGATGGGTTGTATATATGACTAAGAGATACTAGGTGTTTATAGCTGCTCCTTTTCGGACACATATGACTAATTTATTTATAAATATTGTTTATGACACATTATAAATTTTCTTGTTTTGTTTTTTTTGTTATTTTGTATGCTGTTTCATACTTGCTTTTTTATTTTTTTTTCTGTTCGAAATAAAGAATTAAGTAAATAAATAAATAAATAAATAAATAAATAAATGCGTTTAAAAAGTCTAAAAATTGAATAAAGAATAACTTATCCCAGGGCCACAGAAAGCTTTATTCTCGTTAAAACTATTTTTAAAGATCAGTATTTCACCTTGCAAACGTACTGACTATCTCACAATTCAATGCAAAAAGTCACTCTCTGAAATGACTTTAACGAGTTTGGCATGTATTCACATTTTGAGAGAGTTAATTATTTGTGCAGAGAATTTTGGATTAATTTGCAATTTAATATCATTTATTTTATGATGGGTTAAATCGACAGAAGCTAAGGTTTTGTGCAGAAGCTTAATAAGATAATTGGACAATGGTTGAAAACTTAATGACTAGTTACCTATTCAACTAGAAGGAATGGAATGTTTGTTTTACCAAACAGCATTGGAAGCCTTGATGGAAGTGAGGATGATGTTGTTTTCTCAGTTGAAAAGCATCCCTTTTCACATAGAAGGAGGAATGGGAGCAGATAAATTAGAGGTGTCAAATGCTAGAGGGCCCATCCGAATGGCTACAGTTACTGAAAGTATCTTCAAATGCTCTATCCCTGCAAGTGCGCCGCCAGATTCACGTACTGCTCCATGCATTTGCACCTACCAAAGAGGACCAGACCAAGCACTTTCATGTTTCACACTCCTACACACTCACTACCAATCCAAGCTCTACTTCCCACACATTAACTAATGAATGATTCCTGGAGTGGCAAGCTGGCAGGGTTGGTTACGATTGCTTCTCCTATGCACTTGGATGGGAAGTACAAAGCTAAAAATGGAGCAGTCAAGAAGGAGATCCTAGCCAGCAGAGAGATCGACCACAGATGAACATAAAACCAACTTCCCTCCCTACATCTTACTATGTTCATCTACCGTGTCCTTAACCATTCACTTAGCATTGCAGGTCTGCTGCAGAACCTTGTCAAGGTGCATGGGGAAATCTTTCATTAAAATATCAGAGAGTTGTGTGTAATGCTTGGGATGAGTCATAGAGTCATAGAGTCATACATCGTGGAAAAAATGCCTTTCAGTCCAACATGCCCATGCCGACCAACATGCCCCATCAACACTAGTCCCACCAGCCTGCATTTGGCCCATGTCCCTCTAAACCTATCCTATCCATGTACCGGTCTAAATGTTTGTTAAGTGTTGTGATAGTTCCTGCCTCAACTACCTCCTCCGGCAGCTCATTCCGTACACCCACCGCCCTTTGCGTAAAAATGTTATGCCTCAGGTTCCTCTTAAATCTTCCCCCCTAGCCCCCCCCCCCCTCAACTTGTGGCTCACATGTGGAACTTGCTACTGCAGAAAGTAGTTGGTTGAAGCCAGCTATTAGTAAGGATTCATCTAAGGGAAGCCTGAAGAAACATGTGAGGCAAAGGAAAAAGAGAACCATGTTGATAGATTTATTTGAGGAAAAACTGGAGAAGTCTCAAGTGAAGTATAACTGATAGTATGGACTGGTTGGGCCCAGTGACCTGTTTTGTGTGTGTCATATATCCTGTGCAATGCATCAGGCAGCATCTGATAGATGGCACCTTACTGTCCATTGCTGCACAAGCAAAAGACGCTGAATGCTTGATAGCTGTGGGTGAATCTGCCGAGCTAGCGATCTGCCAAGACTTCTGCCAAGCAGGTTCAACACTGCTGCCAAAGGCTCATACTTCAAGTAAAACCCTTGCATTCCCTCGCCCTCTCCCCACCCTGGTCATCCTACAAATGTCACTGTCATCCTACCTTAGTTTTCACTGTTACACTCGTTAGTTTTGCTCGTTATCACCTTCTCCACAGCCAACAATGGAACCATTGTGGGCTCCACTTTTTTTTAATAGACAATTGCTAAGACCTATTTTTTGGCCCATCGAGCAGAATGCTCCAGCTCGCATCCAGAAATTGCAGTCCGTTGCCAGTGTCTTCCAGACATGTAGTCGTTGTTGTAATCATCCTCCTAAGTGCCTCCTCAGACTTCCAATACTGAAACAGAGTGTAAGGGTTGTTAGTGATTCCCACACTAGGCAAATTGGTTTAGTTTAGTTTAGAGACACAGCGTGGAAACGGACCCTTGGTGCCCCCCTCCTCATATCTACCCCAGGATCATGACCCCACAAATGAGCACCAGGCCCATTATCTCTCAAACTATATCTGATAGGAACAAACTCCATCCCTGATACAAACCCTGATGGCCACTGAAGGAAGGTTTTTGTGTCAATAATCACAAATTAAACCTTTCTGGATATTTGAGTGACACACAAAGACCTTAAGCAAATGCAGTTTTATTGTTTTTATCCAATGGCCATATCAGCAGTTTGTCCAAAGAGCTTTGTCTCATGTGGTTAAATTGTTATCCATCTTTAATGGGATTGTTGCATTTAAAGACAATTGTCCTCCTTCAAAGTGGCAAATAGGAAAACTGTACTTAAAAATGTTCCTCACAACATTTCATAACAATAAAAAACATAGTCATTCAGTATAGAAATAAGCCAAAGAGTTAATGTGTCTGTACAGCTCCTACATTTGGCTCCTCTTACTTTAGTGTCTTTGTAAAAAAAAAAAAATAAAAATTAAGGCATGAGCAGGGACCTCGTTCTCTCCCTTCCCGAACAGCGTGATATGAGCTGGTGGAACATGGAAGGAGGGAAGAGAGGAGAAGATGTGGAGGATGTTGACCAGCGAGATTCATCGAGCCTGACACCTCATAGCCGCATTCATCGAACCTGACACTAAGCATGAGCAGACAGGTTTATGAGGACATGTGTCGCAGAGACACCATGTGGAAACAAAGAACTGCAGATGCTTGTTTATACCAAAGATAGACACAAAGTGCTGGAGTATCCTATCCTCCATATTCTTTGATCTACGCCTCCTTTGGTCTCTTATTTTCACACCTTACCCTTCCATATCTCTCATTTCCATCTACCCAGACAGACTCTCAGTCTGAAGATGGGTCCTGACCTGAGACATCCCCCATTCCTTCTATCCCAGTAAATGCTGCCTGTCCTGCTGTTACCCCCACTTTTTGTGTCTATCTTTGGAGTAAAGGGCCTGTCCCACTTGGCTGTCTTTCGCGAGCCATTTACGCGACCTGCTAGCGTGTGGTTTAGCACGTGGGTAGCGCGGGGATGGGCGCATGGAGTGGTGTGGAGGAGCGTGGAGTGGTGTGGTGGAGTGTGGACTTCGTCCTGCACAAAAAATCTTCGCTCGCTGCACACCGCCCTGTCGCGTAACTGATGGCCAAAGTGGGACAGGCCCAAGACCCTGGCGCGCGAACGCAACATCTCACCTCCAACAGCAGCAGAAAGCAGGCAAACGATCGTCGAACTCAGCCTGGGGCTCACGGCCGTTGCGGATCCAGATCCGCCCCCACTCCTACTCCCCAGAGCTGGGGGCCAGGAGCGGAGCTGTGCTGCTGGCCGGGAGGATTTGATTAACTTTTCGGAAGTGGGGAGAACAAAAAAGCAGTCAGACTTTGCAGTTCAGAGCTCTGTCAGGCCTGCAGAGGCTTTCTTTGTTCAAAGAGTCCCCTCTAATTAGTAAGGTTTGTCTGTGTATCTGGAAAGTCGTAGGAGCGGGCAGTGGCTGGCGGAAGGCCAAGATTCACTTGAGCTGGTGGGAGCTGAGTCAGGAAACGGTGTTGAAAGTTAATAACATCGGAAAGCTCCCCTCCTACACCGACTTGCCCGGTCCAGGTGTGCTGGGTAAGTGCGGCAACAGTGCCTTGGATTTCGTTCAAGCCGGGGAGGCGACAGAGACCTGGGGAAGAAGCCTCCGGAAGCTCCATTTTTGACGGCGGGAGGATTGACACGGACATTCCGAGCTTATCAGGAGGAGACTGTTTCTGTTGCTTTGCCAAGAAAGCCTTCACAAGACTCATTAACTGTTGCAAAAGAGTGGAGGTACAGCAACAGCAGAAAGACTGCTTTGATTTAAAAAGGACAGAGGGGTCGCCCTAAAGATGGCGACCCCTCAGAGTTATGCAGCTGTCGCACGGTCGGCAGTCCCCGAGACTGAGGGCCATGAGTTGATGGGGCGCACACATGGGGTAAAAATGTACATGCAGAGCAACCTGCCCTTCAAGGCCTTTCTAGATGCGCTGGGTGAGACTGTTGGCAAGAAAGCCATAGTCTCGGGCGCGGTGGTCAGTGGGAACGGTGGTTGTTACTACTGAAGACTCAACAGGCGGTGGCTCTGGCTCTGGAAAGGGGCATAACAGCGGGTGGGAATTTTGCGGCGGTGGACCCATGGGGGGGTCCCGTGCTGCCGGTCATTCTGTCAAACGTTCCCACTTTTTGTTCCGGATGCGCTCCTCTCCACATGTAAGGAAGCTGGGGGAGGTGCGGTCGGGGCTCACCAAATTGTTGTATAGGTTTGATGATCCTGAGATGCAGCATATATATACGTTCAAGCGTCGGCGTGTATATACAGATGGCACAGGGGACAGACACGGAGGGGGGAGTTTTGATGTGGAGGTGGATGATTTCTCCTATCGCGTGTTTTGGAACGCGGGTCCAAGTGCGTTGTCACGCTTGCAAAAAGGTGGGCATTTTCGCAGAATTGTCCCAGGACCGGGCTGCCACTTCCCACCACGGTGGCCCGGGAGAGCACTGCTGGCCCATCTGGGGCTGCTGGTTTTACCACTGTAGCCCGTGAAGGCTCTATTCCCCTACCACCACCCCCCATCCCCCCACCACCCCCATGTCCCGTACCTGTGGCGGTGGATGCCGGTGAAGTGCGTGGGGTGGACAGGGACGGTTGGGAGCGTCAGGGGGGGAGGGAAAGCCAAGAAAAAAAGAAGAAGGGCGGGCCCCAGGAAGAAGACCACCTCCAAGCGGGACCCCTGGCAGCGTATAAACCGGTGCTCGCCTCTGAACCCGGCCCAGGGAAGCATAAGGGGCCTAGGTTCCAACGGGGGCTGGAGAGGTTGAACAAGTGACGGTAGTGTGGAGGTAGAGGCTTCCGCAATGGAGATCACTGTGCCACCGCCACGCCAGTGGTTCAAAGAGGATGGAGACATGGGTCCTCCGAAATAGAGAAGGGCCCTGAAGTTCAGGAGCAACCTGAAGGGGGGCCTTCCCCTCCTGTTGAGGTGGGGGACCCAGGGCAATCTTCCTCTGAGGGGGAGGATGCCTCTTGTAGTGCAGGGATACCTGAGAGTGGCGATACATTACCCTTGGGGGCTGTTCCCCCAGAGAGTGCGTCTGCTAGCTTAGAGATGACCAGGGGCAGCCTGAAGAGGGGGACTTGGGTGAGGGGAGGGTCCCCAGTCTGAGCTCCTCGTTGAGGCTGTAAGCCCAGATGAGGGGTGTTGTCCCACTGGTCGAGGGAGCAGGGGGGGACTTCAATAACATCGGCCCCTGAGGGTCACAGTGAGGTGATTCACCTGGTGGTGGGGGGGAAGGGGGACTCTCGGGTGAATGGTGCTGGGGTGGGTAGCCTGGGTGAGGAGGAGGGCAAGGTCGTTTCGGATCGTGTCCTTCGGTCGGACTCTAGGCAGGCCCGCTTACAAAGCAAGGCCCGGAGACTTGCACTCCGACTTCACTGTTCCCAATCCGGTTACAGAGGGCGGTTGGGAGAGTGCAGGAGACTGGCCAATTAGCAGATAGCTTGCCGCAGTCAGAGGCACCGGTACGTGCCCCTGTCCACTGATCCTGGGGGTGGGGAAGGTGACAGAGGAGGGACCGTGTGATGTGCTGGAACGCCCACCTCACAAGGAGAGGTGAGCGAGGTGGCTGAGAGTAGCAACCTTCCGGACTCGGGCTCGGACATTGAGTGCGAGGAGGAGGGTTACGCGGAGTCCGTCGACAGTGCGTTGACGACTGCCCCACCCGCGGCCCTGTGTCACGACTTGTCCGAAAAATAAAAAAAAAAAGTCTGGGAACTTCGGAAGTTCTTAAAGGATACGAGAGGGAGTAGGAACAAGGTGGATTTGGCTGTCGACCGCTGGTCGGACCTGAGGGTGCCCATGCGGTCCCATTTATGCCATCCTTCAGAAGAAGGGGAATGAGGCGGGGCTAATACGGAATGAGCGGCGCCAGTTCCAAGAGCTTTTTTAAGGCCCTAAAAGAGAGGGCATAAGGCTAGGGGAGGCTCCACTCCTTCACTGGGGGCTGTAAAAGATCCAGTGTACACTCAAAATGAAGCTCACTATAGCCAGCCTTAATATCAATGGGGGCAGGGGGTCTCTCCGTAGGTATCACCATCTCTCAGTGCTCAGGGACGGGGGGTACGCGGTGAGGCTTCCTGCAGGAAACACACACTGTGGCTAGTGATGAACCCAAAACCTGGCTCCTGGAGTGGAAGGGGGGGTCTACATGAGCCATCTCAGCTCCAATTCGAGTGGAGTGGCATTCCTGTTGGTCCCCGTCTTTCCAACCGGAGATCCTCAGAGTGCAGGACATTGTACCAGGGCCGTTTGCTGTATCTGGCCGTGCGTTTGGATGGCGTGCCATTACACTTTATTAATGTGTACGCTCCCAAGATCGGCGCAATGCAGACGCGCTTAACAAGGGAAGTGACCACGTTGTTGAACACTATCGACCGTGGGGAGTTGTGTTTCCTTGGGGGAGATTTTAATTGTACGCCTCGAGGTGAGAGATCGCTCTGGCGTTCAGCGTGACCCGGCTGGAGTAAAGTCTTTAAGGGAGATGGTGGATTCTTTTGAGCTGGTAGAATGCTTGGCGGAATTTCCATCCTGACTCTAACGCCTTCTCGTACAGGGTTTGAGGGTGCGTGGTTTTTTTTTTTCCCGTATTGACCGTTTATACGTGTCCAAGGCCTATGTCTCCTGATGTTTCGGCGGCCTCCATGCGGGGCCGGCGCCATGCTCGGACCATTGCCTGGTGCGAGTGGATTTTATCCCGACGCGACACCTCCAATACGGGCTGGGTCCGCGTACTGGCATTTTATAGCCAGCTGCTGGAGGATCGCCGATACCAGGATTCTTCAGGCAGTTCTGGCGAGGTGGAGAGAGAGGCAGGGCGTTTCCTTTCCCTAAGCAGTGGTGGGACGTGGGGAAGGCCTACGTCCGTCTGTTTTGTCAGGGACTATGCGAGGGGGTCGACCAAGGGGGCGGGACCTCCGAGATCCGACGGCTTGAGAGGGAGTTGCTCGACTCAGAGGCTCGTCTGGATCAGACTGGTGGGGCTTCGTGTGAGTGGGAGGAGTACCAGGAGAAGAAGGGAGCACTGAGGGACTTGCAGCTTAGGAGGGCCCGGGGCGCGTATGTGAGGTCGCGAGTCCAGATGTTGCACGATCTGGACCGAGCCTCCCCCTTTTTCTTTTCTCTGGAGAACGGGGGCGAGGAGCCCGCAGGCTGCTTGTAGAGTTGCTTGCGGATGATGGCTCCTCTGTCACAGATCCAGAGAGCATTGGTGCCTCGGTTCGGTCTTTCTACAGGACTCTGTTCTCGGCAGGCACATCGAGTGCGGAGGCCAAGAGGTCCCTGTGGGAGGGCTTAACCGCTGTGTGCAATGATGTGGCTGTGAACACCTGGATGATCCCCTAACTCTGGACGAGTTGACTGGTGCCTTGCACCAGCTCAGGGGGGGCAAGTCTCCAGGGCTGGATGGACTGACTGTGGAGTACCTTAGAGCCTTCTGGATGTCCTGGGGGGTGACTATATGAAGGTCCTGGGGGTAAGAGCCTGGCGACCGGGAGATGCCCTTCTCATGGCGCAGGGCAGTTAGTTGTCCATGTTGCCTAAGAAGGGCGATCTCCGCCTTTTGAAAACTGGCGCCCAGTCCTCTCTCCTCAGCACGGACTAATAAATTTTGCACGGCATTGGCAGAATCGCACTGGGTCCCGTGCTGTCCTCAGGTGATCCACCCTGACCAGTCTTACACCGTCCCGGGCCGGTCCATCCAGGACAATTATCCATCTGCTCCGGGACCTGATCCATCTGTCCCTGGGGGCTGGGACAGTCATGTCGCCTATCTCTCCCTCGACCAGGAGAAGGCGTTTCGATAGGGTGGAGCACGAATACCTTCTCGGGACTCTGCAGGCGTTCGGATTTGGGGACCACATTTTGCGGCTTGGGTCCGACTTTTATACACTGCTGCAGAGTGCCTTGTTTAAGGTCAACGGCTCTTTATTGGCCCCATTCCCTTTGGGAGGGGGGTTCGTCAGGGATGTCCCATGTCCGGTCAGCTGTATTCCATCTGTGTAGATCCTTTCCTGTGCCTTCTCCGGAGGCGGTTGACGGGCCATGGTTGTGCCGGGGCCGGAGATGGAGGTGGTTCTCTCGGCCTACGCCGATGATGTCATTTTGATGTTCACCGACCCTGTTGACCTGCGGAGGATGCGTGAGTGCCAGCAGGTTTTCTCAGCTGCATCCTCCGCCAAGATCAACTGGGGAAATGTTCTGGTCTCTTGGTGGTCAGTGGGAGGTGGACTCCCTGCCGGAGGAGATGGCAGGTTTTGCGTGGGAGCACCACGCACCTCCTCTATCTGGGGTCTACCTGAGTCCACTGAGGGGCGTGGCCCGGCGAACTGGCAGGAGCTGGAGGCGAAAGTGGTCGCCCGGCTGCGGACGTTTGGTCAGGCCTCCTTGGTGTGCTATCTCTTACCGGGGCAGGGCTGTAGTTATAAACCAGCTGGTGGCCCTCTATGCTGTGGTTACCCGGCTGGCCACTATGGTCCCGTCCTCTTTATTTATAATCAGGATACAGAGGAGATTGGTCAACTTCTTCTGGGGTGAGAGGAACCACTGGGTCTCTGCGGGGGTTCTGAGTCTCCCGTTGGAGGAGGGCGGTCAGCAAACCAGCGCTGGTCTGTGTTCGTACCCAGGTGGCGGCTCTCCGACTGAGGACCCTGCGGAGATACGTCTACTCAGACTACCCTCCCTAAATGGCACGTGCTGGCCACAGTACTTTTTCCGCCAGGGGCGCTGCCTTCAGGAGGGCTCAAAGCTACTCCACTCCAGTAGCGGGTATGAGTCGACAGCGCTCGGCGGGAGTTGCCTGGCTTTTACCGTGACCTCCTGAAGGCCAGGAATTTGGTCACCTTCAGCCAGGGCGCTGCTCCTCAGGGGGAGGGGGGCGTTGTGGCGGTGATGGGGGTGTTGAGGAGAGGCGTGTGCGTGGAGCGATTCCGGATAGCTTACCCCCGCTCCATCGGAATTGTTCATGGGACCCATGGCCCGGCTCCCTCCCCGAGAGCCGCCCCACGCAACATGAGCCGCCTTTCCGAGATGCCCAGCGTGCCGTTCCGTGATGCGGAGAGGCGCGTGTTGTACAGTTGCTCTTGCACACTCTCCACTTTTCCTCGCCCTCGTCTTCCGTCCAGACACGCCCTGGCGGTCTGTATGTTACCACCTGACGAGGGGAAAGGTCCTCAGTGGAGGTCTCTCTATAAGGGAGTCCTCCCCCTTTTACATCGGGGACCTGGGGTGGAGAGTGTTGCACAAAGCCGTGGCATGCAAACAGGTACTTGAGCCGGTTCACGGACTGTCCGCCGCCTGTCACTTTTGCGGCGAGGAGGAGACCGATGTTCCATGTCTACATGGAGTGTGAGAGGTTGCAGCCCTTGTTCGAGTATCTGAAGGGGCTGCTCCTCAAGTTTTTGGCTCCATTTTAGTCCAACACTATTTATTTTTTGGGCACCCGGTACAGAGGGGGGAGGGTCGGGAGGGAGGAGGGGGTCTCCCTGTCGGTTTGCTCCTGGGCCTGGCCAAGATGGCCATTCGCGGGTCCAGGCAGCGGGCAGTCGACGGCCGCACAGCAGTCGGCTGCCTGCCCCTCTTCCGGGGTTACGTCCGTGCCCGCGTGTCCCTAGAGAGGGAACACGCGGTGTCCACGGGGACTGTGGAGGCTTTCCGCGAACGCTGGTCACCGAGGGAGGTCGAAGGCATTATAGATAAAAATGATAATATTTTAATTTGAAACTTTGTTTGTAAAATGCCAAATATAGGCATTTTCTGATTGTTTGAATGTTTTGTACTTGTTGATTTAAATAAAAGCATTTGTTAAAAGGAAAAAAAAAAAAAAAAAAAAGAGCGGGGCCAGGAGCGGAGCTGTGCTGCTGGCCGGGAGGATTTGATGAACTTTTCGGAAGGTGGGGAGGAACAAAAGCAGTCAGACTTTGCAGTTCAGAGCTCTGTCAGGCTGCAGAGGCTTTCTTTGTTCAAAGAGTCCTCTAATTAGTAAGGTTTGTCTGTGTGTATCTGGAAAGTCGTAGGAGCTGCAGTGGCTGGCGGAAGGCCAAGATTCACTTGAGCTGGTGGGAGCTGAGTCTGGAACGGTGTTTGAAGTTAATAACATCGGACAAGCTCCCTCCTACACGACTTGCCCGGTCCAGGTGTGCTGGGTAAGTGCGGCAACAGTGCCTTGGATTTCGTTGAAGCCGGGGAGGCGACAGAGACCCTGGGGAAGAAGCCTCCGGAAGTTCCATTTTTGACGGCGGGAGGATTGACACGGACATTCCGAGCTTATCAGGAGGAGACTGTTTCTGTTGCTTTGCCAAGAAAGCCTTCACAGACTCATTAACTGTTGCAAAAGAGTGGAGGTGCAGCAACAGCAGAAAGACTGTGCTTTGATTTAAAAAGGACAGATACTGTGTGTTGTGCCGCGCCCTAAAGATGGCGACCCTCAGAGTTTATGCAGCTGTCGCACGGTCGGCAGCCCCCGAGACTGAGGGCCATGAGTTGATGGGGCGCACACATGGGGTAAAAATGTACATGCAGAGCAACCTGCCCTTCAAGGCCTTTCTAGATGCGCTGGGTGAGACTGTTGGCAAGAAAGCCATAGTCTCGGGCGCGGGTGGTCAGTGGGAAGGTGGTTGTTCTACTGAAGACTCAACAGGCGGTGGCTCTGGCCCTGGAAAGGGGCATAAACAGCGGGTGGGGAATTTTGCGGCGGGTGGACCCATGGGGGGGTCCCGTGCTGCCGGTCATTCTGTCCAACGTTCCCACTTTTGTTCCGGATGCGCTCCCCTGCTCCCACATGTAAGGAAGCTGGGGGAGGTGCGGTCGGGGCTCACCAAATTGTTGTATAGGTTTGATGATCCTGAGATGCAGCATATATATACGTTTAAACGTTGTTGTGTATATGCAGATGGCACAGGGGACGGACACGGAGGGGAGTTTTGATGTGGAGGTGGATGATTTCTCCTATCGCGTGTTTTGGAAACGCGGCCAAGTGCGTTGTCACGCTCCCACGTGCAAAAAGGTGGGGCATTTTCGCAGGAATTGTCCCAGGACCCGGGCTGCCACTTCCACCATCTGGGGCTGCTGGTTCTACCACTGTAGCCCGTGAAGGCTCTATTCCCCTACCTCCACCCCCCATCCCCCCACCACCCTCATGTCCCCTACCTGCGGCGGTGGTTGCGGGTGAAGTGCGTGGGGTGGACAGGGACGGTTGGGAGCTTCAGGTGGGGAGGAAAGTCAAGAAAAAAGAAGAAGGGCGGGCCCAGGAAGAAAGACCACCTCCAAGCGGGACCCCAGGCAGCGTATAAACTTGTGCTCGCCTCTGAACCGGCCCAGGGAAGCATAAGGGGGCCTAGGGTCCAACGGGGGGCTGGAGAGGTTGAACAAGTAGACGGTAGTGTGGAGGTAGAGGCTTCCGCAATGGAGATCACTGTGCCACCGCACGCCAGTGGTTCAAAGAGGAGGAGACATGGGTCCTCCGATATAGAGAAGGGCTGAAGTTCAGGAGCAACCTGAAGGGGGGCCTTCCCTCCTGTTGAGGTGGGGGACCCAGGACACTCTTCCTCTGAGGGGGAGGATGCCTCTGTAGTGCAGGGAACACCTGAGAGTGGCGATACATTACCCTTGGGGGTTGTTCCCCCAGTGAGTGCGTCTGCTAGCTTAGAGGATGACCAGGGGGCGGCCTGAAGAGGGGGGGACTTGGGTGAGGGGGAGGGTCCCCAGTCTGAGCTCCTCGTTGAGGCTGTAAGCCCAGATGAGGGGTGTGATGTCCCCACTGGTCGAGGGATGCAGGGGGGACTTCAATAACATCGGCCCCTGAGGGTCACAGTGAGGTGATTCACCTGGTGGTGGGGGAAGGGGGACTCTCGGGGTGATGGTGCTGGGGTGGGTAGCCTGGGTGAGGAGGAGGGCAAGGTCGTTTCGGATCGTGTCCTTCGGTCGGACTCTAGGCAGGCCCGCCTTACAGCAAGGCCCGGAGACTTGCTCCGACTTCACAGTTCCCAATCCGGTCACAGAGGGCGGTGGGGGAGTGCAGGAGACTGGCCAATTAGCAGATAGCTTGCCGCAGTCAGACGCACGGTACTGCCCCTGTCACTGTTCCTGGGGGTGACAGGTGACAGAGGAGGGACCGTGTGTGATGTGGCTGGAACGCCCACCTCACAAGGAGAGGTGAGCGAGGTGGCTGAGAGTAGCAACCTTCCGGACTCGGGCTCGGACATTGAGTGCGAGGAGGAGGGGTACGCGAGAGTCCGTCGACAGTGCGTTGACAGACTGCCCCACCCGCGGCCCTGTGTCACGACTTGTCGAAGTCTGGGAACTTCGGAAGTTCTTAAAGGATACGAGAGGGAAGTAGGAACAAGGTGGATTTTGGCTGTCGACCGCTGGTCGGACCTGAGGGTGCCCATGCGGTCCATTTATGCATCCTTCAGAAGAAGGGGAATGAGGCGGGGCTAATAACAGAATGAGCGGCGCCAGTTCCAAGAGCTTTTTAAGGCCCTAAAGAGAGGGCATAAGGCTAGGGGAGGCTCCACTCCTTCACTGGGGGCTGGTAAAAGATCCAGTGTACACTCAAAATGAAGCTCACTATAGCCAGCCTTAATATCAATGGGGGCAGGGGGTCTCTCCGTAGGTATCACCATCTCATCAGTGCTCAGGGACGGGAGGTACGCGGTGAGCTTCCTGCAGGAAACACACACTGTGGCTAGTGATGAACCCACCTGGCTCCTGGAGTGGGAAGGGGGGGTCTACATGAGCCATCTCAGCTCCAATTCGAGTGGAGTGGCATTCCTGTTGGCCCCGTCTTTCCAACCGGAGATCCTCAGAGTGCAGGACATTGTACCCAGGTCGTTTGCTGTATCTGGCCGTGCGTTTGGATGGCGTGCCATTACACTTCATTAATGTGTACGCTCCCAAGATCGGCGCAATGCAGACGCGCTTAACAAGGCAAGTGAACCACGTTGTTGAACACTATCGACGGTGGGGTAGTGTGTTTTTCCTTGGGGGAGATTTTAATTGTACCCTCGAGGTGAGAGATCGCTCTGGCGTTCAGCGTTTGACCCGGCTGGAGTAAAGTCTTTAAGGGAGATGGTGGATTCTTTTGAGCTGGTTAGATGCTTGGCGGAATTTCCATCCTGACTCTAACGCCTTCTCGTACAGGTTTGAGGGTGGTGGTTCCCGTATTGACCGTTTATACGTGTCCAAGGCCTATGTCTCCTGTGTTTCGGCGGCCTCCATGCGGCCGGCGCCATGCTCGGACCTTTGCCTGGTGCGAGTGGATTTTATCCCGACGCGCACACAGGGGCTGGGTCCGCGTACTGCATTTTATATAGCCAGCTGCTGGAGGATCGCCGATTCCAGGATTCCTTCAGGCAGTTCTGGGCGAGGTGGAGAGAGAGGCTAGGGGCGTTTCCTTTCCCTAAGGCAGTGGTGGGACGTGGGGAAGGCCTACGTCCGTCTGTTTTGTCAGGACTATGCGAGGGGGTCGACCAAGGGGCGGGACTCCGAGATCGGACGGCTTGAGAGGGAGTTGCTTTGACTCAGAGGCTCGTCTGGATCAGACTGGTGGGGCTTCGTCGTGTGAGTGGAGGAGTACAGGAGAAGAAGGGAGCACTGAGGGACTTGCAGCTTAGGAGGTCCCGGGGCGCGTATGGTGAGGTCGCGAGTCCAGATGTTGCACGATCTGGACCGAGCCTCCCCCTTTTTCTTTTCTCTGAGAAGGGGCGAGAGCCCGCAGGCAGCTTGTAGAGTTGCTTGCGGATGATGGCTCCTCTGTCACGGATCCAGAGAGCATTGGTGCCTCGGTTCGGTCTTTCTACAGGACTCTGTTCTCGGCAGGCACATCGAGTGCGGAGGCGCAAGAGGTCCTGTGGGAGGGCTTAACCGCTGTGTGCAATGATGTGGCTGAACACCTGGATGATCCCCTAACTCTGGAGGAGTTGACGGGTGCCTTGCACCAGCTCAGGGGGGGCAAGTCTCCGGGGCTGGATGGACTGACTGTGGAGTACCTTAGAGCCTTCTGGGATGTCCTGGGGGGTGACTATATGAAGGTCCTGGGGGAGAGCCTGGCGACCGGGGAGATGCCCTTCTCATGGCGCAGGGCAGTAGTTGTCCTGTTGCCTAAGAAGGGCGATCTCCGCCTTTTGAAGAACTGGCGTCCAGTCTCTCTCCTCAGCACGGACTATAAAGTTTTTGCAAACGGGCATCTGGCGAATAGCCTGGGTCCCGTGCTGTCTCAGGTGATCCACCCTGACCAGTCTTACACAGTCCGGGCCGGTCCATCCAGGACAATATCCATCTGCTCCGGGACCTGATCCATCTGTCCCAGGGGCTGGACAGTCAGTCGCCTATCTCTCCCTCGACCAGGAGAAGGCGTTCGACAGGGTGGAGCACGAATACCTTCTCGGGACTCTGCAGGCGTTCGGATATTTGGACCGCATTTTTGTGTCCTGGGTCCGACTTTTATACACTGCTGCAGAGTGCCTTGTCATGGTCAACGGGCTCTTTTATTGGCACCCATTCCCTTTGGGAGGGGGGTTTCGTCAGGGATGTCCCATGTCCGCGTCAGCTGCCAATTCCATCTGTGAGAGCCTTTCCTGTGCCTTCTCCGGAGGAGGATGACGGGACTGGTTGTGCCGGGGCCGGAGATGGAGTGGTTCTCCCTCGGACCTACGCCGATGATGTCATTTTGATGTTCACCGACCCTGTTGACCTGCGGAGGATGCGTGAGTGCCAGCAGGTTTTCTCAGCTGCATCCTCCGCCAAGATCAACTGGGGAAATTCTGGTCTCTTGGTGGGTCAGTGGGAGGTGGGGGGACTCCCTGCCGGAGGAGATGGCAGGTTTTGCGTGGAGCACCACGCACCTCCTCTATCTGGGGGTCTACCTGAGTCCCACTGAGGGGGCGTGGCCGGGAACTGGCAGGAGCTGGAGGCGAAGTGGTCCTAAGCGGCTGGGACGTTGGTCAGGCCTCCTTGGTGTGCTCTCTTACCGGGGCAGGGCTGTAGTTATAAACCAGCTGGTGCCTCTATGCTGTGGTATCGGTTGGCCACTATGGTCCCGTCCTCTTTATTTATAATCAGGATACAGAGGAGATGGTCAACTTCTTCTGGGGTGAGAGGACACCACTGGTCTCTGCGGGGGTTCTGAGTCTCCCCATTGGAGGAGGGTGGTCAGGCGCTGGTCTGTGTTCGTACCCAGGTGGCGGCTCTCCGACTGAGGACCCTGCGGAGATACGTCTACCAGACTACACCTACCCCGCCTAAATGCACGTGCTGGCGACGTACTTTTTCCGCCAGGGGCGCTGCCTTCAGGAGGGCTCAAAGCTCCCCAGTAGCGGGTATGAGTCGACGCGCTCGGCGGGAGTTGCCTGGCTTTTACCGTGACCTCCTGAAGGCCAGGAATTTGGTTACCTTCAGCCAGGGCGCTGCTCCTCAGGGGGAGGGGGGTGTTGTGGCTGTGGATGGGGGGTGTTGAGGAAAGGCGTGTGCGTGGAGCGATTCCGGATGAGCTTACCCCCGCTCCATCGGAATTGTTCATGGGACCCATGGCCCGGCTCCCTCCCGAGAGACGGCCCCACGCAACATGAGCCGCCTTTCCGAGATGCCCAGCGTGCCGTTCCGTGATGCGGAGAGGCGCGTGTTGTACAGGTTGCTCTTGCACACTCTCCACTTCCTCGCCCTCGTCTTCCGTCCAGACACGCCCTGGCGGTCTGTGTTACCACCTGACGAGGGGAAAGGTCCTCAGTGGATGGTCTCTCTATAAGGGAGTCCTTCCCCTTTACATCGGGGACCTGGGGTGGGAGAGTGTTGCACAAAGCCGTGGCCTGTAACAGGTACTTGAGAGCCGGTTCACGGACTCGTCCGCCGCCTGTCACTTTTGCGGCGAGGAGGAGACCGTGTTCCATGTATACTTGGAGTGCGAGAGGTTGCAGCCCCTGTTCGAGTATCTGAAGGGGCTGCTCCTCAAGTTTTGGCTCCAATTTTAGTCCACACTATTTATTTTTGGGCACCCGGTACAGAAGGGGAGGGTCGGGAGGGAGGAGGGGGTCTCCCTGTCGGATTGCTCCTGGGCCTGGCCAAGATGGCCATTCGCGGGTCCAGGCAGCGGGCAGTCGACGGCCGCACAGCAGTCGGCTTGCCTGCCCCTCTTCCGGGGTTACGTCCGTGCCCGCGTGTCCCTAGAGAGGGAACACGCGGTGTCCACGGGGACTGTGGAGGCTTTCCGCGAACGCTGGTCACCGAGGGAGGTCGAAGGCATTATAGATAAAAATGATAATATTTTAATTTGAAACTTTGTTTGTAAAATGGCCAAAATATAGGCATTTCTGATTGTTTTAATGTTTTGTACTTGTTGATTTAAATAAAAGCATTTGTTAAAAAAAAAAAAAAAAAAAAGAGCGGGGCCAAGAAAATTGAAGATAGACACAAAATGCAGGAGCAACTCAGCGGGACCGGCAGCAAATTTGGAGAGAAGGAATGGGTGACGTTTCGGGTCAAGACCCTTTTTTCAGAATGAAGAAGTCTCGACCCGAAACATCATCCATTGCTTCTCTCCAGAGATGCTGCCGGTCCCGCTGAGTTACTCCTGCATTTTGTGCCCATCTTCAAATGACATCACGCGCTCCAAACGGCTGTGCGGACGCATGATGACGCGCGCGACTCTCGTGGGACCGTTGCGCGACCGCCATTACCGGCCTGTCACATAAGTGACCGCCCAAGTGGGACAGGCCCTTAACTCTGCATGTGAGGGAACATTTCTGGAGAAAAAGGATGGGTGATGTTTCAGGTTGGGACCTTTTTAGTCATGGAAGTTACCAGGTAACAAGGCATTAAAATGCTGAACAACAACTATTCTTTATAAATGGAATGATAGACATCTTTCTACTTTGAGTCATCAAAATTGGCCCATCAAGGCTATTTTGAGTACATCAAATGCTGTGACAAATAGTCACAGAGTTGTACAGCACAGAAACAGGTCCTTCGGCTCAACTTGACCATGCTGACTGAGATGCCTATCTATGTTAATCTCATTTTCCTGCATTTGATCCAGAGTCCTCTATACCATTCCTGATCGTGTGAACATTTAAAAGTTTGTTGCATACTTTCAGACAAGAGGATCTTTACTTCTTCCAGAAGCATTTTTTCAAATCTGTCCTGTGGTATAAGTCATCAGCTTGACAGATCATAGTCTTTCATCTACTTTTCTTTATCCTCTTAATCTTTTGGGTCTTGGCAACTTCCTGTCTCATCCTCTGGCTGTGGGCAGAGCTGTAATTTTTTCACTCTCATGGTACAGTTCCTTTGGATCATCTATCATAAAGGTCTGACAATGTTCTTGGGTGAGGAGGCCCCACTCCAGCCCAGTGCAATAATTCATAAAGTTGACAAGCGTTACTTTGTCTGTTTTTAAACATCCTTTAACAGCCTTTGACTTTTCTTGTGCACATGTCATTCCCAGCCCTTTCTGTCTGACACCATATGAATCCAAAAGGTTTTTTTTATACATACATTAAAAACAAAAGGGAGGAGGTAGGATCGCTCATGGATAAAGGAGAGACTATCTGCTAGGGATCAGAGGATGTAGGTGAGGTACTAAATGAGTACTT
Organism: Okamejei kenojei; assembly: GCA_035221665.1. Taxonomy (NCBI): domain Eukaryota; kingdom Metazoa; phylum Chordata; class Chondrichthyes; order Rajiformes; family Rajidae; genus Okamejei; species Okamejei kenojei. Next base: position 16,197,300 of record CM069148.1, on the reverse strand, counting down.
TGCTTCTGTATTCGCCAAGGAGAAGGATAAAGAGGACAGTCAGAATCGTGTGCTGCAGCAGTTTGATATCAAAAAGGTGATGGTGTTGGGACTCGTGTAAATCATTAAGGTGGTTAAATCCCCAGGGCCTGATGGGATTGGTACCTGGTTGTTGATATAGGCAAGAGGGGAAATTGCAGGGACCTTGATGCGATCCCAGATCTTAGCATCATTCTCAAGCCACAGCGTGGCTTGGTCCACAGCAGGTCATGTCTTACGGATTTGATTGAGTTTTTTGAGGAGGTGACACAGGTGATAAAGGAAGGTAGGGCAGTGGATGTTGTATACATGGATTTTAGTAAGGCATTTGATAAAGTCCCCCATGTAAGCTGATCCAGAATGGATGCAGGAGGAGCTCCACAGTGATGTTGTCATTTAGATTCAGAACTGGCTTCCTCATAGAAGACAAAGGATTACAAGGTTGTTCGTTTGACTGGAGGTCTGTGACCAGTGGAGCTCTGCAGGGATCTGTGCTGGGACCTCAGTTGTTTGTGATATATGTGATCGCCTTGGATGTAAGGCGGCAGTGAGCAAGTCTATCAAAGTATAGAGTGGGGTATAGATCAGCTGCGGAAATGGGCGGAGAAATGGCAGATAAAGCTTGATCCAAGCACGTCTGAGGTGTTGCACTTTGGGTGGTTGTACAGAGGGGTCCAAGTTCACAGCTCCCTGAAAGTAACAAGATAAGCACATAGAATGTTAAAGAAGCTGTATGGTATGCTTGCCTTGCTTGGTCATGGCACTGATTTTATGAGTCAGGGAGCCATGTTGCACCCGTCATAATAGAAATGGTACAGAGGAAGGTAGTCAATTAATAATGAGTGACAGGGGCCGTTGGGGACTAGTCTGCAAGAAGCACATGGAGTCGAAATCTAAACAATGTGGGAAAAGGGAGAATATAAAAGACTAAAGGAGGGTATTAATGATAACGGAGGAAATAGTGCTGTTGTCGGGGAAAAATGAGTGAGGTCTAATAACCAGTAAATAGAGCTGTGGATTGTGCTAAGGTGGTGACAGTGAACCGGAGACAAAGCCTAAAGTAGAGACATGGAACGCAGCAGTGATGACACCCAAGTTTATGGAACTTCATTGATTATGTTACAGCGTATACCCATCACTATAACAGCAAATTGGATCTACTGTCGACTAAGTTAGACTTGAGGCTAATCATTTTATTCTGCATTTAAGAACTAGTTTGTTACCTAATTAAGTCTTTCTGTGACCTCTGATTCTGTAAGCAAGGCCTTGTTGTACTGTTAATCATGTTTCTGTGCAATCTTGTCAGCTGAGAATGTATAAGCTGTAACAAAGTCGTGCTCAGGAGATCAGCTTTGATCAGCACTAGTTTAATAAATTCCCTTTTCCACGATCAGGAAAGTTGCCTTTCCATTCGCTCCTACAGAGATATGGAACAGAAGTCTATTAATTTTGGTTAATCCTAAAGTGAGACAAAGTCCTATCAAATGACTTAAAATGTGTGTTCTGCAATGGTCCACTGGTAAACAGGGGAGCGGGAGCATCCCTGCACTGGGAGAAAGCAGACATGGTCAGGATTACTGACATATGACAACTGAAAAATTAAGAGTGGGGACTAAACAATGCATTGCCTAACATTTTTAGAAAAGATACCTGCAAGATGAATTTGTGGTGCTTGGGAGTAGTAACAATATCAATGAGAAACACATGGAAGACAAATATTGAAATCATATGCATCGAGATAAAAAAAAATTAAGGACAATTCATAGTAATCATCATTGTCAACAGTCTACCCAATTATGAAGAGAGGTGGAAGGGAAAGAAATGTGCAGACAAGTTCAGGAAATGAGTGACAAAGAATCAAGTCAACCACAGGAGATCTCAACTGTCTTGATAGTTTCTGGACCACAACGTTTTATATGAAACACAGCTCCTATTATGTATACAGGATGCCTTTCCAACCCAATGTTTCAGAAGCCTGTTGGAATCACTTTTGAATTTAGTAGTAGTGAACAAACCAGACCAGATATGAGCTGCAACTGCAGGGGAACTCTAGGCTATTGTGACACATATATGAGGCTGATAACAGAGAAGGATAGGAATTGTGGCAGCACTGTGGTGCAGCGGTAGAGTTGCTGCCTTACAGCGCCAGACAACTCGGGTTCAAATCCTGACTATGAGCAGGTGTGTGTACGGAGTTTGTACGTTAAATCCCTAGGTCTGCATCCCAGGGTACTCGAGGTGGCTCTAGAAATTGTGGACGCATGTGATCATTTTCTAATGTTCTATAGATTCAGGATCAGTTCCTGTGGATTGGAGGGTAGCTAATGTTATCCCATTTTTCAAGAAAGGAGTGAGAAGAAAAATGGGAATTGACATGGATAGATTCTCTATCCATGTCAATACTCTACCCCCAATACCATTTAGTTAGCCTGACATCAGTGGTGGGGAAGATGCTGGAGTCAACTATTAAAGAAGTAATAACGGCACATTTGGTTAACAGTAAAAGGGATTGGTCCCAGTCAGCATGGATTTGTGAAGAGGAAACCCTGCTTGATTAATCTTCTGACATTTTTTGAGGATGTGACAAGTAAAATGGATGAAGGAGAGCCAGTGGATGTAGTGTATCTGGACTCAGAAAGCCTTTGATAAGGTCCCACACAGGAGATTAGTGGGCAAAATTAGAGCACCTGGTATTGGGGGTTAGAGTATTGACAATGGATAGAGAAATTGGTTGCCAGACAGGAAATAAAGAGTAGCAAAAACAGGTCCCTGTCAGAATGACAGGCAGTGGCGAGTGGAGTGCCGCAAGGGTCGGGCTGAGGCCGCAACTATTTACAATATATATTAATGATTTAGATGATGGAATTAAAAGTAACACTAGCAAATTTGCATATGACACAAAGCTAGGTGGCAGTGTGAACGGCGAAGAGGATGTTTAGGAGGTTGCAGGTTAACTTGGACAGGTTGAGTGAGTGGGCAGATGCATGGCAGATGCAGTATAATGTAGATAAATGTGAGGTTTATCCACTTGGGTGGCAAGAACAAGGAGGCAGATTATTATCTCAATGGTGTCAGATTAAGAAAAAGGGAAGTGCAACGAGATATGGATGTCCTTGTAAACCAGTCACTGAAAGTAAACATGTAGGTACAGCAGCAGTAAAGAAAGCTAATGGCATGTTGGCCTTCATAAGGATTTGAGTATAGGAGTAAAGAAGTCCTTCTGCTGTTGTACAGGGCCCCTGGTGAGAACCACATCTGGCGTATTGTTTTGCAGATTGGGTCTCTTAATTTGAGGAAGGACCTTCCTTCCTATTGAGGCAGCGTAGCGCAACTTCACGAGGTTAATCTCCGGGATGGCGGGACTGTGATATGTGATAAAGATTGGAAAGACTGAGCTGGAATCATTGGAATTAAGAAGGATGAGAGGGAATTCTTATAGAAATCTATACAATTATAAAAGGACTGGACAAGCTAGATGCAGGAAAAATATTCCCAATGTTGGGTGAGTCCAGAACCAAGGGCCACAGTCTAAGAATAAAGGGGAGGCCATTTAAAACTGAGATGAGAAAAAAAAATCTTTTTCACCCAGTGAGTTGTGAATTTGTGGAATTCTCTGCCACAGAAGGCATTGGAGGCCAATTCCCTGGATGAATGTATAAGAGAGTTAGATAGAGCTAAGCGGAATCAAGGGACATGGGGAGAAGGCAGGCACGGGTTAATGATTGTGGATGACCAGCCCTGATCACAATGAATGGTGGTGCCGGCTTGAAGGCCGAATGGCCTCCACTTGCAACTATTTTCTGTTTCTATGTTCTCCCTGTGACCCTGTGGATTTTCTCTGGTTTCCTCCCACACTCCAAAGACATATAGGTTTGTAGGTTAATTGGCTTCGGTAAAAAATAATAAATTGTGCCTAGTGTGTAGGATAGTGCTAGTGTATGGGGTGATCGCTGCTTGGCGCGGACTCAGTGGGCCGAAGGCCTTGTTTCCGCACTGTATCTCTAAAGTAAAGTAAAGTAAAGACTAAGAATGACAAAAAAACTAGTTGGAAAAGAGTTGATACTGAGGTGCTGAAAAGAAAACGTGGGAAAATAAAAGGGCAGCAATAGTATTGTAAAATAATAATGTTGGGTGACGATACGAAATGATTAAAATTACATTGTAAATGGGTGCAGGAAAAGTTATATTCACAAATATGAAAGAACAATCTCTCAAGACACATTGGATGAATCAGGTATAAGGACCACGATTGAGGAAAAGGAGAGAAGCAAACAAGAAGAAAATAAACAACAGAAGTGTGCATAAATAAAAGAGAAGACAAAGAGATTAGGAAATAGTAAAACATTTGCAAAGCCAAAGGGGAAAAATGAATTTTGATCAATAAACCATTAAGGGATAGGCAGAACAAACCCACAGGTAAACAATAGAGAGATGGCAAAAATATTAAATCATTATTTTGTTTCAATATTCATTCGGGAGGAGGTAGAATCGGGGGGATATCATATGAGATGACGAGATGAATGCTTTTGCAATAGAAAATAATATATTAAATCAATCAACTCATATTTTAAAAAGGTCAATGAAAGAAATAGCAAAACTCTCGATACAATTAATAATTAATTAAAAAATGTGTAGTTCCCCTGAGCACTGTCTGATAGTTCATGTAATGCATATTCAAAAGACTAGAATTAGCCTTGGGAGTTATGGATCCAATCAACTGGTACAGTAAGTTTTGTAGTGTGAAGGACAAATGGCAATTATAAATCAATATCACTAGGCTGAAAGTGTAACAGGACATCTGTTTTATCTGCAAAGTCCCTGCAAAAACATCAAAAGAGAGATTCTGTACGTAAGGAGCAGATGAATCTTTGTTCGGTGAGAGCAAGCTACTGGACTGCTCTCAGCGATCGCAGTATTTGATGCTCTTAAATAAAGTCTTGATTGCCTTGCCTGATCTTTGTGGTGTGTTTTAAAGTTTTCTTTAACAGTAGAGAAAGCCATCCTTAAAGGGGAAAACTGTAGATCCAAACTCCTGGATCCAGGAGTCAGCACCCTTCCCTGCAACTGGATTCTTGACCTACTACTCCCTAGATCACAAGGATATGTGACAAAACATCCTTCATGACAATAGTGCCTCGCAAGACTGCTATCTCAGCCCTTTGCTATGCACCTCATTGACTCATGATTGTGTGACTAAATTCTGCTCTCTAACTCCATTTACAAGTTGGGCAGATGATACCACATTAGTGATCCAGATCTCGAACAGTGATGAGAGAGAATACAGGAAGGATGTGAGTGGTTAGTGACATGGTGTTTGAGGAGTGACAAGGTCTCTCCCTCAATGTCAGCAAACTGAAAGAGCTGGTTGTTGACTTCAGGGAACAGGGTGCAGTATATTCCCCAGTCTGTATCAAAGGTGTTGAAATGGAGATGTTTGAGACCTGCAAGTTCCTAGGTGTAAATAACACTTACATTTTGTTTTGTTCCAGCCATATTTACAATCAACTGCCAAGAGAGAGCAAACCCAGGCTTTCGTTTAGTTTAGAGATACAGTCGGAAACAAGCCATTCGGCCCACTGAGACCACACAAACCAGCGATCCCTGCACACTAACACTATCCTACACACACTAGGGACAATATTTACATTTATAACAAACTAATTAGCCTACAAACCTGTACATCTTTGGAGTGTGGGAGGAAACTGCAGATCTCGGAGAATATCCACGCAGGTCACGGGGAGAACGTACAAACTCATTACAGACATGCACCGATAGTCTTGATTGAACCCGGGTCCGTGGCATGCCGTGTTGCTTTAACCCCCTGTCCCACTTTCACGACCCTAATTGGCAACCTCTGCCGAGTTTGCCCTTGACTCATACTTGCAGCATGGTCGCCCACGAGGTCGTAGGAGGTCTTCGTAACTCTTCCTCATGCTCGTGAGTTTATCTCCACGTGCTCGTGGCCTCAAGTAGGTCACGAACGTTTTTTTCTAGCCTGATAACAAATGTCCCACGTGCTATAAACAGGTTGGCATGGTAAAAAAATTGACACTTTTTACTCGTAGGTAGGTCGTAGTAGGTCGTGATGGTAAAAAAATGCAAACATGACATCATTTATCATGTGATCATTTTCCACTCGTAGCTAGTCGTAGTTGGTCTTAGGTGTAGACGACTGAGGCTGGGGGGGGCCAAGACATAGTCCGTAGGAGGTCGTAGACATAGTCGTAGGGAGGTCGTAGGAGGTCTTTTAACTTCAGCTATCAACACGACCTTGACATTCTTTTCAACTCATCTAGGGTCTTCAAATCTCATGGATTAGGTCGTTTCCAAGTGGGGCATCCCCTTTACTTCCTCAGAAGTGAAGGAAATTCAGCATGTATCCAATGACTTGCCAATTTCTACATACGGTCTGTATAAAATCCTATCGGCATGCTTGGTATGGCAACTGTTCTGCCCAAAACTGTAAGAAATTGCAGTGGATGCAGCCCAGGTCAATCACTCAAAGAAGCTCTCCTCTGTGTTTCGCGCTACCTTGGGAAAGCAGCCAACATAATCAAGGACAACTTACACACCAAGCCTTTCTTTCTTCTTCCTCTTCTGCGGGTCAGAAGGTTACACATATCACGAGATTCAAAAAGAGCACATTCCCCTTCTGCGGTAGACAAAAATGCTGGAAAAACTCAGCGGGTGAGGCAGCATCTATGGAGGAAGGATTAGGTGACGTCACCTATTCTTTCGCTCCATAGATGCTGCCTCATCCACTGAGTTTTCTCCAGCACTTTTGTCTATCTTCGATTTTTCCATCATCTGCAGTTCTTTCTTAAACATTCCCTTCTGTTATCAGACTCATGATTGGATCTCTCAGATGCCAAGTCAATTTTTAATCTTCCAATCTACTTGTCAGAGAAATCAATCAGGGACTCAGACTTTATGGAGAGTGAGAACTTTATTACGTGATATCACGGAGGAACTGCCCCGGGAGACATTTCCTCAAGTGTACAGACAGCACGGATTTATATACTGCCGAACAAACAAGTGTATGCGCAGATTAGCCTAGACCTGAGTTCCTTAAACAGTTTAGTCGGGGAGTTGTGATTTGATCGAAACTGCCTAGATTACATTCTTCAAACTCGTACATATGCACTGTGGTTTTGCAGATAACGCACAAAGAAACAAATATCTGTTACATAATGCTCAATCATTCATCCAAGGCTTTTCTAAGAACAATGCAGCATCTTCAGATTCCCAAACATGTTAGTGAACAGAACAGTTAAAGCTTAGCAACATTTTCGCACACAACTTCACTGCGACCCATGTACAATTTTTATCGGTACTTTCTGTGTAGTTATAACCCTATATTCTGCATTTTTGCTTATTACCTTTTTCATACCAGCTGAGTATTTGACACAAACGTTTTCACTATGTCTTGGTTTAATGTACAATAAATCCATCCAATTCAATACCAATCCCAGCGTAGTATGATTTTATAAAGTGAAAACTTGCTTGATCAAATTACTGAGTACTATTAGAGATTTCAGACCACGCTGTCAATTGTAATGCAGTAAAATTAAGTAAGTAAGTTATGTTATTGGCCAAGTATTCACATACAAGGAATTTGCTTGGAGCTCCGCCCACAAGTAACAACATGACATACAGTGACAGTTATGAATGTAAAAATTATTTACATTTTTCTGAAGATTTTGGTAAGGTACCCTGTAATGGACTGAAAGCATACAAAATAATGGAAAGTCAGGCATTTGTTGTGTTTGTGTTGTAACTTTTTGTGAGGGGGGGGAATAGCTGGACTACTGAGGGAAAAAGCGACAGAAGGAAAGAATAGCTATTCACAATTGAAGAAGACTAGAGAGATGCTGTGTAAGAATCACAGCGATGAGTAAGATGTGAAATGCGACATCATGCACAAGAGTTGGTCATTGAAAGAAGTGTGGGAGACTCCAACTATCTCAGTCCCACAATCACCAATCATAGGACATTTACCTCAGTGACCAGCACTTCTTCCTGTTACTACTTTATTCCTTGCTCTCTCGACATCTCTTTAAAACTAAAAATGTAGATAAAATGGAGGCACCCAGCTTCCATCAAATATTGTTGTCATTCGCACTGACTAGCAACATCGGAGATACTGCATTCATAAATCACCGAAAACCTGCAATCCCTGAATTCCAAATTGTGGTGTTAAAGCTAGTCTTCAATTTATCTGTCGCTTTGCGGTTACACAATTGGGAAAAAAAAATCATTTTATTTTTTAGTTTGCCCGAGCGATTCCTGTTCAATTCTTTTGAATGTTCTGAGAAGCCAGGCATCAACTGGGCTTAACCGATGCCATCACTGGTTCGCTGCCTGTGGCTGAGCTATGATTAGACCTTTTAATTAAACTGCCTGGCCCAGGATGTCTCAAAAGCCAAGTTGAACAGCAAGTATAAAAGCCTTGGAAAGAAATCCACTTGACGAGCGCACGTTTTGATGAGCAATTTGGCACTTTATTGATATTAGAAATTCAGATGAATGCCATCAAGCATTTGATGCACTACAACTTGGGTCATAAATTAAGGAGATTCCCTGTGGGAAATAATCCAAAATGCTTTGCATCCACTTAGCAAGACATCTTTGGTTACATTTCTGGGAGTAACAAAATTTATCTGCAGGAGAATTGATAACACCGGGAATGATTTAAATTTCAATAGCAATGTTATTCATGAAACACCTCGTTCATTTTAAACAATGATCTGAGGATTCAGTGGTGTATATCAAAGCAGTAATTACTGGGATTCTTCAGTGAATCAATCATTCGCTGCAATTCCACTGGGAGAATAAAGCTTTAGTCTGCACATTAAAGTGAAATGTGAAAAAAGAAACTCCTGATTCTGCAGATAGAAATATTCTTAAATCAAATCTATACCTAGTTTCAACACTGAATTGAGTGCTATCATTATTTTTCATTATATGTTACATTATATGTAAGAAAAGACACATGCACAAACACTTTTTAACATCCTTAGAATATCTCAGGTGTGGCACAGTGGCACAGTGGTAGAGTTGGTGCCTTCCAATGCCAGAGAACCCGGTCTACGAGTGCTGTCTGTATAGAGTTTGTACGTTCTCCGCGTGGGTTTTCTCCGGGTGCTCCGGTTTCCTCCAGAGACGTGCAGGTTTGTAGGTTATCATTGAGCCATAAGAATCGGTAAGGAATTGTAAATTGCCCTAGTGTGTAGGATAGTGGTAGTGATTGCTGGCGACATGGACTCAGTGGGCTTAAGGACCTGTTTCTCCACGCTGCATCTGGAAACAAAACTGAACTAAGCTAAACTAAACTCAGTATTTCTATGTTCCTTGGGTTACTTTAGGAGCACGATAGTATGCTGATAAAATAGCTGAATGCAACCATAAGACAACCAGATGTACAGAAAAGCTGCTGATATTCATAGAGAATTAGTTGATCAGAAAGCAGCCAGAAAATTCAAGCTGGAATTGACCATTTCATAGTAAGAAAGAGAATTTTCTTGTGAGCAGTATACCATGTCATTATATTAACTGACATGAGAATTGCATATTTCTGTCAGATGATCTGTGATGTAAATCGTCAGAATGTTTTGTATGCTAAAACATGTAAAACCACACAAATCATTTTTAAAACCAAATAACAAGTGAAAGCCAGTATAATGGAAGAGCAGTCAAAGTGCAAGGATAAATGTTCCACATTTACCATGTTCAGTTGGAAATGATGCAGAATGAACAATTGATTTAAAAAATGATGAGATAATATTTCCTCATAAAGCTTGTGATTAATTAAATAGACAAAGAGCTTGCTGTTATTAGCCGTAAGTCTGCAGCATAGTCATACAAATAACAAAATAGGGAACACTGGGATAAAAGCAGCTCCAGATGGCTTTGCAGGCGAAGTCATTGGGTAATTTTTTTAAAGCAGAGATGGATAGGTTTTTGATTAGTAAGGTGTTAAAGGTTGTGGGGAGAAGAAGGCAGGTTGGGAGGGAGAAATAGATCAGCCTTGATCAAATGGCAGAGCAGACTTGATGGGCCGAATGGCCTAATTCTGCTCTATGTCTTATAGTCTTATGGTCTTATATTTTCCAAGGAAAGTCTTCTACACTGGATACACTGCACAGCATTTTCAAGCAAGATTTAAGGATACAAGGGGTTGCTTTCTATTTAACTCTGCATGGAGCTGGCAGTCCTGCCCAGCGTCTGCTCCCCAGAACCAAATATATTACAGTGAGGTGTCATCCCTACTACATGCCAGTGGAATTCACTTTACCTATCCAGACTGCAGTCTACATCCCACCCCACCCCAAGTTCTTAAGTTATGATATATGTACCAGGAATGTAATTAATCAGTACGCCTCATTAAAAGTTGCTAAAATCATGCACCTCGTTTATGCCACTATTTTTTAAATATAGTATCTTTTTTAACACAGAGGGTGGTGGGTATATCGAATGAGCTGCCGGAAGGGGTAGTTGAGGCAGGTACTTGAGATTTAAGAAACATTTGGGACATGAATAGGACAGGTTTAGAGGGATATGGGCCAAACACAAGCAGGTGGGACTAGAGAAGATCGGACGGTGTGGGCAGGTTGGGCCCAATATGCCTGTTTGCATGCCGTATGACTCTATGACTCAGTGATTCTATGACCATCCAAGTGACATATGTCACACATTACACAGACCATTTTACTCCTTTCCCCATCAGAACAGTGAATTACCGCTGAACAGAGTAATATAAAAATAATATTTGTGGTAAATGTAAAACACATATAGTGTATGACCCACAGCTTGATTGTACATTCCTAACAGGGCTGGCAAGAAGAAATTCATTCCACAATTATTTTCTAATCAAAGATTCATTAAAATTTTTATGTCGGGGCACTTATAAAATGCAACATCAGATAACAGATTCTAATTTGCAAGTTGAATTTAGAACATTCAGTTTATGCTATCATGCTATGCACAGAGTCCAAAGAGGGAAGGGTAAAAAGCAATTATAAATACACAAAGCATTATTTAAGGAAAGATTGCCATGTAGAACACAGGAACGTGCCTGAAAATGGGGAAGGTAAATTGTCATCACTGGATCAAAGAAGAAAAGCAAAATTTCTCAATTGAGCCCAATACATTAAATCAATTTTAAACAAGAGTTCTACAACAACAAAAACAAATAAATAGGCACTGTCCTCACATTTAATCCTTCACAAAGCCACTGTTACCCTGTTGAACAGTTCCTAACTTTAGATACACACAAAAATAAATAAGCTGTTCCATACACCTGCCATCCCATTGTGTAAAAAAGAATTTAGAAGAGACAAAAATGCTGGAGAAACTCAGCGGTGAGGCAGCATTTATGGAGAGAAGGAATAGGCGACGTAACGGGTCGAGACCCTTCTTCAGACTGATGTAGGGGGGGGGGGGGGGGGGGGGGGTGGGAAAGAAAAGAAGAGATGGAGACAGTAGGCTTGTGGTGAGCTGGAAAGGGGGAGGGGAAGGAGGGAGAAAGCAGGAAAAGGACTATCTGAAATTGGAGAAGTTCAATGTTCATACTTGCTTGTGTGTAAACTACCCAATCGAAATAGGAGGTGCTGTCCCTCCAATTTGCGCTGGGGCCTCACTCTGGCAATGGAGGAGTCCCAGGACAGAAAAGGTCAGATTTGGAATGGGAGGGGGAGTTGCAATGCTGAACCAACTGGAGATCAGGTTGGTTAGTGATCGCCAAGCCTGCGCTTGGTCCTTGCCGATGTAGAGAAGTAGACAACTGGAACAGCGGAATGCAATATTGAGGTTTGAAGGAAGTGCAGCACCTCACCTGGAAAGACTGCTTGGGCCCTTGGATTGGAATTTAGGAAGTAGGCATAAATAAAGTGCTCCATTTTAGGAACTTTTATGGAGTCTTATTGATTCATTATATTCCTGATACCATTTATCAATAACTTAAGAAACCTGAGATTGGTTTTGAGATGTAGACCACAGTCAAGATAGTTAAAAAAATAAAAATAAAATAAAAGTAAGCATCTGAAGTTTTCTTCCTACAAATTGGTTTTTGCATTATCTTGGTTTCCTATATCCACCATTTATTTTGCAACAATAACCTGGAGGAACTCAGTGGTCAAGCAGCATCTTCTGTGGATGGAAATGGATCCATTGATGCTTAACAAGTCCGGACTCTTCATCCGGACTGAAAATGAGCTTTCTGTGGGGGGGGGGGGGGGGGGGGGATGCATTGGAACAAATGTGTGGTAACGGACGGTGGAATGGTAAGGGGAGGGGAGAAATGAATGATGGGGGACTGGGAGGGTGGTTTGAAACAAAGGTGTATATATGAGAAGATAGGCACAAAATACTGGAGTAACTCAGCGGGGGGACAGATAGCATCTCTGGAGAGGAAAAGCAATGTTGTAATAATATTTTTTATTAAAAGGAATCCATCATAACAACGGTATTACAACTTTTCAAATACACAACCAACTTATTACAATAAAAGTAGATGACGAATGTTACGAATAGTTCTTTATAAACGTCTATTTTTTTTGGAAGTAGAAAAAGAATAGAATGAATTTAATCAATAAGAATGGTGATTAAATAATAATTTTGTATTATAAAGAAAGAGAAAGATAAAAGAGAGGAGAATATATATAAATCATAATATATATAATAATATATATATATATATATATATATTATATATATATATATTCTTGTTATAATGTTTTTAATTAAAATAAAGAATTATATAGAAAAAAAGAGATTATACTATACATCTTATATAGTGGAATAAAACACAATTTCAAATAGCGATATTAATGGAGACATGTATACAAATGTTGTTTTCATCTAATCCGCCAGGAACCCATTGAGTTGTGATGCCAAGAACAGCTACCCCCTTCAAATATTCTGTATATGGAGACCATATCTGTTCAATAGAGTTCGTATTTTGTCCATATAGGACAAATCTGATTCTTTCCAAAATGCAATGTCTCCAACATTTCCCTGTCCACATTTAATTGTGGGGGATAATGTTCCCTTCCAAAATTTCAATATTAATTTTTTCCCTATTATCAAACAGTAATCCAAGAAATTTCTTTGTTTACTGTAATATTAGATTTGAATCCGGAACTCCTCAATAAATATTTAATTTGGATCTGGGTCTAGTTTAATTTTAAGAACTTCAGAGATAACTCTAAAGATTTCTATCCAATAATAATTAAGTTTTATACATGTTACAAAACTATGCGTTAAATTAAGCTTCCAAGTTCTGACATTTATCATCAAATAGGAGAAATGTTAGAATAAATTCTATTTTAATTTCACTTTGAAATAATGTAATCTTGTAATACCATAAATTGTATCAATATATGTCTAGCATTTAATGAGCAACGATATATACATTGTAGGCTTTCTTCCCAAATTTCCTTCGTTATAGATAAACCCATTTCATTTTCCCATGTTTGTCGATATAATTTCCGAAGTTGGGATTTCCTTATTCAAAATAGTAATTATATATATACACTACTTTAATTTTTCTGTATTTGGTGTTTATTAAACAATTATCTAATGAATCCTGGTTTTCAATTTTTATAGTCTTGCGTATTTGACTTAATATAATTTCTAATTTGTAAATACCTGAATATGTTTATTTGACTGCAATTCCATAGATATTCCTGTAACTCTTGAAATGAAATAATTTTCCTTCATTGTAAAGGTGTTCTATCCTTTTAATTTCCTAAATTCAAGAAAAGCAATGAGTGATGTTTTGGGTTGAGACCCTTCTTCAGAGTAAAAGTCTAGTCAGGGGAAGGATAATGAAGGACATAGGCAGTGATGCAGAGAGATATAGAACAATTGAATGAAAGATATGCAAAAAAATAACATTGATAAAGGAAACAGGCGAAATTGTTAGCTGTTTGTTGGTGAGAACGGGAACCTTGGTGCGACTGGGTGGGGGAGGGATGGAGAGTGAGGGAGTGCCGCAGGGGTTACTTGAAGTTCGAAAATCAATTATTCATGCCGCTGGGTTGTAAGCTGCCCAAAGCGAAATAGGAGATTGCTGTTCTGTGAGGACTAGGTGCAGAATCAGAAGGAGAGAGAATGAGACAGATGTGGACCAGATGCCTTAAAACGTGGAGAATTTAATGTTTAATATTGCCGATCGGGTTTGTAGACTACCCAGGTGGAATCCGATGCTCAGTGATGAGTTTCCATATGGCTACCAGCATTGACAAACAACATTTCCAGAAAGTTGAAATGAGGTAAATGCATTGTGAGAGTAACCTTTGATGAAGTGGTTACTAATTTTAACCATATGTCTTTAGAATTTTATTTTGCATTTTAGATTAAGCTCTGACTATTTCTGCAGGTCGCTCCGATAAGTTTTAAGTGTGAATTTTCTCATTTAGTTTTGGTTCTAGTGGAACATTGCATGTACTTTGTGGCAAATTTATTATACAGTAATGGGTATTTTGAGTATTGCATGTGCGCTGTGAATTAAAACGCAGGCATTGTAATCCTGCTGCAACTTTAGTAGATGATAATATTAAGTAAATTCAAATAGCAGTGATCCCTGGTGATGCAGATTATAATGCCAGGGATTCAATTGATAAAAAATTATTGAATGTGGAAACTGCCATTTTATGTGAGCATTCCCCAAAAAAAACCCTTGGGGTACTAATTGGGATAAATACAGCAAAACGGTACAGATGGAGGAACTAACTAACTAATGAAGACAGCAAAGAAGGAAAGTTATACGTGAATTGGAAATAAGTTACTAGTAGGAATAAAGCTGAAGAGCCCCAAACTATTTAAAATCTACCTAATGGATTGGATGAAAGGTTGAGTACTCAACAGATTAAATTGGGTTATGATATGAAAGATATTTGTGGGCGGGACGGTGGGTGTGCAGCGGTAGAGTTGCTGCCTTATAGCGCTACAGCGCCAGACAATCACCCAGGTTCGGCCTGGCTACAGGTGCTTGTCTGCACGGAGTTTGTACATTCTCCCCGCGACCTGAGTAGGTTTTCTACAAGATCTTCCGTTTACATCCACACACTCCAAAGGCGTACAGTTTTGTAGGTTATTTGGCTGGCAAGTGGAGTATAATGTGTGGGAAATTACGATGAAAGCGGAAAAAATGTAATTTCTGGATGACAATCACTAGGGCAGGCACTCTGCCTCTCTGATTAGACATTGTAGATCCAGGGATGGATACTCTGGCAGATGATCAGAGCAGTCTTGAGGTAACTGCAGGTAAAGAAGGCATATGCTATGCTTGCTTCATAGATCGGAGTGTATTGAGTAGAAGAGTCCTGGATGCAGCTTGATATGACTTTGGTCTGGCCCCATTTTGGAGCATTGCATGCAGTTTTGGTTGCCCATTACAGGGACAATGTGGAGTCTTTGGATAGGGTGCGCAGAAAGTTTACTAGAATGATGCACGATTGTCTGTGTGTGAGTTGGCAATGTTCTTCCAGTGTCCCACATGGGTTTTCCTCCATAAGCTCCAGTTTCTCGCACATCCAAAGAATAAATTGACCCAATATGGTGTTGGAAGTGGATGCAAAAGTAGGATGACGTAGACCTTAGTGTTCAATAGTTCAATACCGGTAGTTCAATAGTCCTTTATTGTCACGTGTACCCTAAGGTACAATGAAATTTGATTTACATAAAGTCACCCACCAAAAAAAGCAAAACGAACACAATATAATAAAAATAAATATAAAAAACCATCACAGCGGCATGTTGAGAATCCCCTGGGCACACAGCAAAAGCGGAGACCCGCAGCCATCAGTCCAATGTCCCGGGCCACACACTCAGCTCTTCACTGTGATGTGATCTAGAGTTTGCACCGACCGCCTTGTCGCTCTCTCTGAAGGCCCTGCCTGCCCAGTGTGAAGAAGGGTTCTCAGACACTTCATTCCTTCATTCTTTCACTGTCCAGAGATGCTGCTTGTCTGCTGAGTTACCCAGCATTTTGTATCTACCTTTCGATTTAAACCATCAATCTGCAATTCTTCTCCAGACTGAGGACCAGTTCCAATGCTGTATCTTCATCAATCAAAACACTTCAATCATGTTCTGGCCTGCAAAGGGTAATGACTGCGACCTCTTCCATAATTCATTCCTTTGCCAGGATTGATTTATCCTATCATGCATAGCATCAACCTGAAATTTAGATTTTATTTTTTCTTACCTGGACATAGCTCCTTAATCACAAACAATTGACTACATGCAGACTTTTGTGACGGAAGGACGTTAATTTAACTACCAAAGGAAATGGCTTAGATTGTAGAACTGCTGCAGTGCGAAATAAAAGTGCTAGAGAGTTCTATAAACTGCCCAGCAGATCGCAAAAATGAAACCGTTGTTTTGTTAGGCATTATGTTGCTCTGAATCTAAGAGCATCCCTAAAATGGGTGTCCTGAATTGACATAGATATGATTAGACAACGGCTGCTTTGATTACTATACTCCTGCATCAGAAAATCACCATATGGTCGATAACTCAAAAACTGTGTTGCAGCGGACCGAACAATTCACACTATGTACTAACAAAGGGATTTTACAGGAATTGTTGCCGTCAAATGGCAGCCTGTCACATGAGAGACCAAATACCACCCAGCCGCGCTCATCAACATCACTTCTGCCATCGATAAGAATGTATAGAAGCCTGAAAATTGTAAAGTCCAGGTTCAAGAGCGCTTCTTCCAACAACCATCAGGCTATTAAACACGACAACTTATTCTCCAACTACATAGACTTGGGGGCATTCATTTGTCTTTGCACTATTACTTTTCTTTTTTAATATAAGGTTAGTCAACGTTGAACGTGCTCTACATCTTTCAACCTTCCCTTGCATTATTTTGACCTGCCTATCTGATGCACCAAGACTCAAGAGTCAAAAATCAAGAATCAAGTGCTGTATATGTAGGTATGTTTACAAAACTTACCTTTAGCGATGCGCTGCGGTACTGTCACTGGCCGGTGTGCGTGACTTTGCGCCTTTAAGGGCGGGGGGGCGGGGTTTAAAATGCGTTTTTTCCCCTGCCATCTGGAATTATATTTTCTCGTAGTGCGAGGCTTTTCTGGAGATTCGTTCCGACTGCCGGTAAGTTAATTTTTCTTTTAAATTGCCCTACTATTTCTGCGCTACAGTAAAAATAAAAATTAGTAGCTCCTAATGACCGTGAACACTGACAAACAGGGGACGGATTTTTACGTAGGGAACAGGTAAGTGACAGCTGTTATTTTTACATATAAACCTGCTTGTTAGATGATCTTAAATCACTATTTCATTTGTGAAACCGGTGATTTATTCCCCCTTTATGAACCGGCCGTGTTTTTCCCTGCCGATTAATGGGTTTAAATTCTCCGCAAACCCGCAACCTTTCCAATCCTTCGTGTTCCAGAAAAATCCACTCGCAAGATGATTAAACACTAATTCCTTCATTTGGGCCTATAAATTCATAACAATGAGATTTCAAATCATGTTGTATTGTGAATTTCTTGTGTGAAAGTTATTTGGACACTTAGGCTTTTAAAAAAATGTTAATATTTTCTTAAAAATGGATAGATGTTTTAAGATCTAGTAATTGAATTTTGTAATTAGCACAATTGGGTAACTAACTAATTATATCTTTAATTTCAGGTCAATCCAGTATGATTGTTTTTCATATTAGATTCAGAATGCTTCAATCTATAATAACTGACAATTTCTTCAGTTCTCTTAAAATATAAGAAAATTATGGGCTTTTGAACCTGTCCTCGGACCACGAACATTTGTGTTAAGTCAATGGAAAAGCAATAGGGAACAAGATGCTAATTTCCGAGTATGAAATGGCATGAACTGTGTTTTATAACTGAAGGATATGAAAGTGAATAGGTTCAAAAATTAAACTTCTTTTTATGGTTTATTCTGATGATAAAAAATTGCAGACTTGATTTTAAAATCTCAAAATTTTGTAACATAGCTATTAATATGTACCGACAACCCGAACAATTACATTCCTACTTGCAAGCAGCGTTGCAAGCCTGTAACACTCATAGATAACACATAATCAAACAAAAAACAATAAAGTAATAACCCTATACGAATTGTCAAATTAAACCTGAAGAGCCTTTAGTACAACGACAATACAGTCCATAGTTCATTGGTTAGTGTTTTGTTTAGTGTTCCCTGGAGCCCTCATGGTTCAGGGAAGAAGTTATCTTAAACCAATAATTTTTGCAAAGTGTACAGTAGGAGTGAAAATTGAGAGTGTGTCCAAGTGATGTGGGGCTTGTTGATGCCTCGCTGCCTTGTTTGAGCCAGTGCTTTCCCATAAATTCCCTTATATAGTGGGGAGGTCAGTACCTTTGTGACACTTCATTGTAATTCCCTTCATGCTGGGCGTTCCAGCTTGCTGAACTAGTTTGTGCTGCAATCCAGTCAATATGCATGCAATCTCCACAGTTGAAGTTCAAGAGAGTATTGTTGACAGAATGAATCCCTAATGTTTGATGGACTTGACATTGATGGTCTGCGCTGGGCTTACCATTCCACAATCTGGGCTGAAGCATCTCCAGCATATACCTCTTCTTATCCATGCAGCAAAAACCATGCCATTTTGGTTAATTTTGTAATTTAATGAATGTACTTCTTGTGTTTTCCAAGGCTAATAACTCTTTTTTTAAACAAATAACAACCAGAAATCTGACATTGAAGAGGAGTTCTTTTATAAATGGTCTGCATTAGACTATTGCAACAAAGGTAAAAAAAAATCATCTTATTTAGTTAGCTTAGAGATACAGCGTGAAAACAGGCCCTGTTCAGCCACTGAGTCTGTACCGAGCCACGATTACGCACATTAACCGCAAGCCTACATACATGAGGGACATTTTACACTTATAACCAAGTGTACAAACCCAAGCCAATTAACCTACAAACCTGTACTTCTTTGGAGTGTGTGTGGAAGCCCGCAAGGCCACAGGAGAATGTACAAACTCTGTACAGTCAGCACCCCGTAGTCAGGATCAAACCCGATCAGGGTCCCGTGCTGCAGGAGCCCTGAAAAGGCAGCAACTCTACACTTGCATCACCACCATGCCACCAAGGAATTTAGAAAGGAATGTTTTACTGAAAAGCAGTTTGAATTAGTTTCAACAGGACCTTCTTTGACCTGATTAGCTTGAATTCTGTAAAATGTATTGTAGCAGCCACAGAGAACCAACGAATAGTAAAACAATTTTTGAACTCCATCAATTACCAAATGAAAACACATTTCTTTGACCACCCAACACTATTACAACAAGGCTATCAAGCTTGCATGACTAACCTGTTTGACAGCTACTATTTCAACAGGGAAATGTTAGGCAAAGATTTCATTGCCCATTAGATCCATTAGATCCCATCATTTTTGACACAACTTCAAAAAGAAATTCCAATGTAAAATCAACATTGATTCCCCCCTCTCCCCCACTCCTTTTGTCTGCCACACAAATATAACAAACAAATCCTATTGTGCAAGTAATTTTTTTACAATTTCTTCCCCATCCCACAATATTTGCCAATCATTATTGGACATGAACAATGATTAAAAATGTTTGAAGGAGATGTTAAATTGGCAAAGAATCAGAATGATGGTTTCCACAAATGCTTTGCATTTGCTCTTTTGATGTGTTTCGTTTAACATAATTTAGAGAAGCAAAGCGTAGAAACACGGCCCGTCGCTAACTGATTTGCAACAACGGACCAGCATCGCCTGCTATCGTAACACCACACAAGGGGCAATGTTACAATTTTACCAATGTTACAATTATCCTACAAACCTTACGTCTTTGTGCGTGTGTTTATTTTCATGTAAACACACCACACACATACCATATATATGTATAATACAATATATAATTGATTTGTGTAAACTAGCCTGGTACTTGATTCAAGTAAAAGAGTTAGAACATGCAATTAATCATGCATGATAATAAAATGCTGATAATAGCTTGGAACTCATTTGACTCAAAAGCAGTTATCATTAAAAGTTGAAATGCTATTTTCCAAACAAGGATCGACAATACAATGAGAATTGTAACTTCTGTGTATACGCACTAAATCGTTTCTGATCTATTGCTAAGTAATACAGAAAGACAAGGTACATTTCATTACCAACATGTCGCTAACAATAATTATATGGAACGCAAAAACTACAGAACAGGAGGACTAAATAAGTAAGGAGTGATGGAAATGAGAAGATACCAGCACTTGGAAGTAACTTGGTATCAAGACTGATTGAGGCTATAGTGGTTTAAGAAGGAACTGCATATACTGGAAAGTCGAAGTAGGAACAAAAGTGCTGGGAAACTCAGCGGGCGCAGCAGCATCCAATTGGAGCGAGGAAATCGGCAACGTTTTGGCCAAAACACTTCTTCAGACTAGATGTAGGGTGGGGAGAAGAAAGGAAAAAGAATATGAGGAGCCTGAGGGCTGATACAGAGCTGGAGGGGAGGAGACAACAAGGAGCCTACCGAAATTTGGAGAAATCAATGTTATGCCTGCTAGGGTGCAGACTGCCCAAGCGGAAATATGAGGTGCTGCTGCTTCCTCCAATTTTCGGTGGTGCTACCACTCTGGCCATGGATGAGGCCCAGGACAGAGAGGACGGATATTGGAATGGGAGGGGAGTTTGAAGTGCTGAGCTATCCGGGAGATCAAGGTTGTAAAATGCGTACGCGAGCGGTGTTTTCTGCGAAAAACGATCGCCAAGCCTGTGCTTGGTCTCAACCCTTATTAATGCCAAAAAATACAAACCAAGAAACCATTTTTAAGTTTGTATATTTCTATTTTCAATTTTAGATTAATCTGACAATATATTATCAAACACAAAGGTAAAAAAATCTGAACGGAAATTATGGAAATATGTGAAAACTCACACAATAGGCTACAGTTGTGTGAATAGGTTATAACGAGTACAGACTGTGGAACTCACAGGACACCCACCCAAACCCACCTTTTCCATGATTTTACAAAATTGGTTTAGTTTAGTTTAATTAGTTTAGAGATACAGTGCGGAAGTCAGGCCATTGGGCCCACTGAGTTCGTAGCCGACCAGTATGATCCCAGATACTACACGTTCCTACAACACATTAGGGACAATTTTCAATTTTACCAAGTCATTAACCAACAACCTGTACTAAAATGAACTAGCAGGATGCTGGAAAACGAGGGTAGACAAAAGGCTGGAGAAACTCAGCGGGTGCAGGCAGCATCATAAGGAGCGAGAAATGGGGAAGATAGGCCATACGTTCTTGGGCCGAAACCCTTCTTTAGATTGATGGGAGTGTGTGTGGGGGGGGGGCCGGGGGGGGGGGGGGGGGAGGGGGGGGGGGGGGGGGGGGGTGGGGGGGGGGGGGGCGGGCGGGGGGGGGGGGGGGGGGGGGGCGGGTATGAAAGAAAGGAAAAAGGAGAAGAGAGGAGCCCGAGGGCTGAGGGAAGAGGTGGGAAGGGAGAGACAGCAAGGGTTAACAAATTGAGAAAATTCAATGTTCACGCCTCAGAGGATGCAGACTCCCCAAGCGGAATATGAGGTGCTTTCCTGCCAATTTGCGCTGTTGCTCACTCTGGCCGTCAAGGAATCCCAGAACAGAGACGTCGGATAACGGAGTGGGAGGGGGAGTTGAAGTGCTGAGCGACCTGTTAGGTCGGGTTGGTTATTGCTCGACTAAACGGACGTGTTTCGGCGAAACGATCGCCAAGCCTCCACTTGGTCCTCACACCTGATAAATACTATTCACCTCCTCTATG
>CM069148.1:16100043-16174990 GCA_035221665.1 Okamejei kenojei | reverse complement strand
CTATTTTCAGAAAAGTGATATTAGATTGTGCCATCTATGTAGATTTTACATCGGAGTCACGTGTGGAATACGTGAATAGAAAGCCCTGTACAGACGTTGGTGCGTTCATCATGACGTCAGCGTTGTTTGCAGCGGCGGTTGGAGCTAGCAGCGCTCCTCCAAGCGGTAGGTTTAAACGGAGTTAAGGTTTTTAAAAATTTTTTTACAAGGTCATTTTCTGCGGACGGTTTGGAGTTCTGGTAGATATGTTGAGAAAGTAAGAAGGTGTCGGCGTTTGATGGCACTCCGGGGGGTAGAAAGGCAAGTGGCCAGGAGAGTGTTGGGATGGAGGCCCGTCTGGTAACCTGGTCCGGTGCTTGGCTACCACAGCCAGTGCTTGCGGACCACTGACGGGAGGCAGTGGAGGCTTGCCAGTAGGGCGGAAGGCTCTGGCAAGTCTCTGTGGCCCGTAGGTTTGGATGAGTCGGGGCTGGACGGTATATACCCTACCATAGGAGAGTCCGTTTGCTCACGGTCTCCCACGTCGAGAATTTTTATTACAAAAAGAATGCTCGACAGGGACCAGTTCCGTGAGGAGGAGTGGTGCCAAGCCAGGGACTGATGGACGGCTTGTGCTAGCAGCACTGTTTCAGGGCTGCAGAACTATCTGCCTGTGAGGAGGTATGTTCTATCAGGGCAGTATTTGCTGACACTGATTCCAATGCTGGGGGAGAGCAGTCAGAAGTTCGGTATGGAGTAATTCCTAACAATGCCTAGGGAAGATTTGCACAGGCCTAGAGAGGCCAGGAGAGGCGATTGATGGGGAATTGGCTGAAGCCATTCAGTATATGCACTCCCCACCAGTAACAGGAGCTAGCTATGTATGAAGCAGCAAAAATCTATAAAGCTCCAGATAATAGGTGAATCTCTCCTGAGGTACCCGCGTGTTAATCCCCAAAGTTGGCACAGATGTAATGCCTCTAGGGCTCGGAGTAATAGAAGTTCCAAAAAGAGCTAAACTGTTGTCAGCAGTAATACAGCTGTGGGGAAAGTGATTGATCCAACAATGTGGTTGAGCACACCAGGAACGGAACTGGGAATCCTTTGTAAAGCGTATTTTGAAATCAATAACATCAGGAGGCCGCTATTAGGCCCAGTGCATAATTTCCGAATTATGGCAAGTTTGTGCAAACCAAAACCCAGTGTACCACCACAAAATCTGTTGTTTGGAGGTAACCATGCAAAAAGGGTCAAAGAAGTCATGAAGATTTACAACTATGGCCCATCATTAAGCCGGCTGGTAAGCAGGGCAAAAGGTTTTTTTTCCTTAATTCGTATTGGAAAGGAACTAATGTGGATGCAGGAGAAGGAACGAGCCGTTCAGGTCATCAATTCAGAACTGGCAGGCTGGCCGCATGAAGGGAAGTGCCCTTTCTCCACAAGAGGGGTCGCGGACAACAAGTCCGCAAGGAAAGATGCAGGTAAAGGAAAAGAACAATGAGGGGCAGACGATGAAATTTAACTGATGTTCCAGTTCTCAAACAATGGCAGCAGTTGACATCAGATTTGTTCGATGGGGAATTAGTAGTATTGTAAGGGGTGAAAATTGAATTTACTCTAAGGACAGTCTACCTAATCAACATTTTCCTAGTCTAAACATATTTTTTTTCAGATGAGGCAAATGTGCTTATTCAAGCAGAGATTCATCCGTTTACATTAAAAGGGGTAAATTGAGTCTTCTGTCAATTCAAAGTCAACAAATTCTGTCAAGTATATTCCCAGATCTAAAAAGACTGGGGATGTATAATTATTCAGGATTTATCGAGTTTGAACAATTTGTTTGTTATATAGCAATCAAAATGGGACCTTTACCACGGCAAACGCTAGTGTCAAAGGTATAATATGGCAACCATTGATTTAAAAAAAAATAAAAGAATGCGTATTACTCATGTCTATTCATGGTGAATGATAGAAGATATTATGAAATTTATTTGGATGCCTGAGCCTGTGGAATTCAGGGCATTGCCGAATGGCTTAACTTCAGCTCCCTAGATTATTTACTAAATGGTAAAACCTGTGTTAGCATTTACTAACTCAGCATGTGGAATGGCCTATTTAGATGATATTCTGATTGTTTGGAAAAGACTCATGGCTTGAAACCTCAAAATCAGTTTCAGTTGTTAAAACCACTTTTGAACAAATGGATTTGGTTACTCACCCAGATAAATCTAAATTAACACCAGTCCAATGATTGATTTATCTGTGATTTACCATTAATTCCAATTGCAAGTATGGTAACTAAGCCCAGGGAATAAATTGAATCATTAATTGAGACTATGTTAATCTCGTTGGAGAAAACGGCCTCGATTAGACAAGTAGCCAGTTAATTGGAAAGTTTTGTTGCAGCATCTCCAGCTGTGGGCAATGGGTCACTCGGCATTAACCACAATCCCAACGATCAAAGGAACAGGCACTGAGAATACACACAAAGGGGCCATTTGATAGGCCTATGCCGCTTGTCATCTGGGGCGATGCTGACTACAATGGTGGATAGTGCGCGGGGGAGTGTTTCAAAAAGTTTAGGAAGGTTTTGTGGGAACCACCGTCACTGCTATTACAGACTGATGTAAGTGCACTGGGTTGGGTGCAACAGATATGTCTTCTAGTTGTGGAGGCAGATGGAATATGTGGATGAGACATTCGCTTCTTCCATTAAGAGGGATTAATTAATTAAGTTGTTGGGCACCTGGTGGCCCAAAGCCTTTTGTTCTACTACAAGCAGGGACTGCATGTGCAGGTCCAGAAAAAATTATATAATTGACAACACCACAGCAGTGCATATGTAAACCACATGGATGGAGTTTAAGTCACAGTCCTTGTGATAGACTGGCTAACCAGATTTGAGTCTGGAGTAATTGACCAAAATATCTGACTTTCAGCGACGAGGGCTTGTTTGCCAGGGAAGATTCAACCTGTAGCTGACACTAGGTCACGTCAGTTTAATAACAACAATGAATGGAATTCAATCAGGATTATTTTCAATCAAAGATTGTTCATATGGATTGCCAGATATTGACTTGTTTTGCACTTCCGATTAAATCATCAGTTACCTAGATATTTTCTTGGGAATCAGATCTGGGGCAGTAGCAGTGGATGCGTTTTTTCGCTGGCATTGGGGAGGAAATGTTTGATTATGTATTTCCTCCATTCTGTCCCATCAGCAGATGTTAGCAAAAAGATCAAGGAGTGATCCACTTCAGGGGTATTGTAGTGCCAGATTGGCCTACACAAGCATGGTTTCCTGTTGTATTAAAACACAAATGCAGGGAGCCTTACATGAATATTCCCAAGAATAAAAATCACTGGTAAATCCAGTCACTGGAATCAACATCCTTTACTGATCGTATTGATCTGTAATTTGCAGATTTTAAGGAGGCCATACTGGGGAGAGGACTGTCTCATCGAACTGTGGATGTTTCTCAACGTTGGGCCTGCAGGGATAGTACATCAGCAGCAATATCTCACCTATATAAGGAAGATGGGCGCAATTCTGCCTACAGCAGAATATTGTATATACATTGCAGGGATCACAGGACGTATTGCGGAGTTGTCAACTCTTTATTTTCGGCCAAAATTAAGTTACATGCAATTAATTCCGTCAGAAGTGCTCTTCTTCTATATTACCTATGAAAATGCAGAATTGCATACAGTAGGGACACTTCGTTGTTTCACGATTCAAAAGGAGTTTTCAATTCTAATCCTCCTAACCCAGGTATGCCGTATTTGGATGTGGGTGAGGTTCTTATGGTTCTTCGCCAGTGGGCTCCAGTTACAAGCCTAATCTAAAGCCAAATTAACAATGAAGGTGGTCATGCAAATGGCGTTGGTTTACCAGCTCAACGTGTATCAAACGTTGCAAAATCTATGGCTATATAATGCATGTGTCGCAGAATGCCATTATATTTCAGACTCTGATTGCTTAAACATAATAGAAGAGGCTGCCAGGATGTAAGATTGTGTTTTCAGCATACCCACAGATGATCGCTTGTGTTAGTCCCCTCACAATTTATCTCGTTACATTGAATTACTAAACTCAATAGGAACAGAGTTGCTTTGTTTATTAGTCCCAAAAAAACCACAACAGTACGTGGCGGTGCAAACGATTTCAAGGAGGCTAAAGCAGGTCCCCTGGCAAGTGCAGAATGATACTGATAAATTAAATCTCATTCCACCAGGGCGGCATCAACATCCGCGGCAAGGGCGATGGACTTGCCAATAGACCATATCCTCGCGGAGGGTGGGGGGCCCGCGGATGTCCCATGAGCTAACTTTCAGAGGTTATCCACAAGCCGATTTCAAGGCTCGGGGTGTTGCTGATTCTGTTTCAGTACTGTTATAGATTCCCCCTGATAGAGGGGTTTCATATGAATTTTGTTTGTAAAATAAACTGTTATTTCGTTTAACCAAATGTGATTATTGATGCATAATTTGTTTGCTAAAGACTTTGAGTCAATCCAGGCAGTGTGACGCGGATTAGGGTCTGCGGCACAATGAATTCACAGCGCCTTTGAAGTCTCAACTAGTCACTCACGTGACTCCGAAGTAAAAATAGTAAGATTAACGAGAACTTACCAGTTTGAAGTTTGATCTTTATTTTATGAGGAGTCGCGTTTTGAGGGACTACGTGCCCTCCGCTCCTCCCTCATAGATCTCATCTGGTAGTTCTAGTTTATCATTCTTACCATTATACTTCAGTCATTGTTAGCTGTGAATTCATTCCGCATGCTTTGAAGATTGACGCACCAACGGCTCTGTACGGGCTTCTATTCACGTAGTCCCTCAACACGACTCCTCATAAAATAAAGATCAAACTTCAAACTGGTAAGTTTCTTGTGTTTAATTATACTATTAAAGTAAAAAACTGAAAATATTATCAGCAAACTTTAAAAAACAAATCAAAATACCATTAGTGGTTTTTAAAAATAAATATTATCTAAGCCAATTAGATTTTAATTTTGGTTTTAGTTCAGAGATACAAACATGGAAACAGGCCCTTCGACCCAGCCGAGTCTGTGCGAACCAGTGATCCTCCCACACTAACACGAAGCAACACACACATAGGGACAAGTTGCAATTTTACAGAAGCAAATTAACCGACATGTTACGTCTTTGGAGTGTGGGAAAGAAACCGAAAACGGAGTCCCCGGAGAAAAAACCATGCAGGTCATGGGGAGAACATACAAATTCCGTTACGTGTGTCAAGATTGAACTGCATGGCAGCAACTTACAGCTGCGCCACCGTGCTGCCCCATCCACAATTTTTTTTTTCCCCTGAGCTAAATGGTAATTATAGGTAAATTTAAAGTTGAAATCTCAGTTGCACTTCATTCAACAGGGTCGACCAAATTTTACAGTTGCTAGGGTGTTGAAATCCTCTTCATTTCAATGATTCCACTGATAGCATTATGGAAAACCTCCAGCAGCACACTCTATGATGGAGCAGTAACATAAAGATTTCCAAGGATGTCTGTTCATATGCACACTATAGACGTTGCGGTGATGTTTTCTCCATTATATCATTAACTGTTACCCTCATTACAACTTCTGGAACATCATTTGTCATGAATCAAAATCAATTGAACAGCTGGATAGTTGTTCAATCAGATGTAATCTTGTGCCACGTTTATATTCTAACACTTCTTCAATCAAATTAATTCAAAAATTGGTTAATATATATGGTACAGATACAGTAGAACTGTACAGTAATGATTATCAGCAAAAGTAATACCTCTAATAGTTTTTATGGTAATAGACTTGACTAAGAGGATTATATATATATATATATATATATATAATATATATATTATATATATTATATATATATATATATTATATAGTGCCAATTAGTTTCAACATTTCATGTTCCTATAATCCAATAAGAATTTATATCTTATCCATTGGAATTTATTTTAGAACGGTTTTCTCATTGAGGATCAACTTTTAGATGTTACGAGGATTTTACCAGGACTCAAGGGCCTAAGCTATGGAAACAGGTCGGTCAGGCTAGGATTTTATTCCTTGTGTAAATTCCGGTTCCAGACTTACTCCCTTAGTCTGGTTTAGTCAAACACTATGTCAAACTCTGGTTCCAAGACCTTACTTTATTGAAGAACAAACTGCAGGGTTGGTTGCTGATCCACCCACGCAAGACAACAATATCTCGTGCAAACAGAACAGAATTCACATTCAACCAATGCACCCCAAAGAATTACACACCCTCTTATATCCCTCCAAACTAAGGGTGTGACATTACTTGGGGGAGACAACCCTTAGAAACCAATCACACATATTAATTATAACAGTACATAATTGACAGTTCCCTAACCCAATAACACAGTAACTAATATATTGTGTTCGAAAGGAGTTTCTAGAAGGAAGCAAACATAGCAACATGTGCCCTAAGATTCAGACAGTTCCTCCAAGGCTCAACAGTTCGACCAATCATCAATTAACAGGATGACTGTCTCGCAACATTATTTACACTATGTATATCTGCTTTGCAGTGACCCAATCAGTTCCATGCAATTTACACCTTATTATAAGTATCTGCAGATGTCTCATCCTTTCCCTGCAGCTCTTATCTAGGCGCCAGACAAACTGGCACCATTCAGCAACCTGTCCCAGTTCTGCAAAAGGCACATTTAATTTGACCAAAATGGCCTAGCAGCACAGAAGCCTTTACTCAATTTTAATGTGCTGGCAGGTCCAACTTGACCAGAATTTAACCACTTGGCATGTCAGAGGTTGAGGAGTGATCTTATAACTAAGTGGGACCCGTTGGGCCCCATTTTCACATGGGAGGGGCTGGTCCCCCGACGCAATATTCCACTTCTCCACCAATTCCAATATTGGTGGCCAGTGGGGGGGCTTTCTGGAGCACTGGTATGGGTTCTTGGGGTGGCAGTTCAGTCCCTCAAGCTGATGTGCTGGCAGCTCACTCATGGCTGGTGGGTGGTAGTTTAATCATCGGCTATTCCTTGAAACTCCATTTCAAGCAGGGTGCAAAGGCCACCAAATTCAAATCCATTTCCTACCATTTCAAGCAGGGTGCAAGGCCACCAAATTCAAGTGCAGTTTCCTACCACTTCAAGCAGGGTGCAAGGCCACCAAATTAAGTGCTGTTTCATACCACTTTCAGCAGGGTGCAAGGCCACCAAATTCAGTGCAGTTTCATACCACTCAAAGCAGGGTGCAAGGCCGCCAAATTCATGTGCAGGATCATTCCACTTTAAGCAGGGTGCAAGGCCACCAAATTCACGTGCAGTTTCATACCATTTCAAACAGGGTGCAAGGCCACCAAATTCAAATGCAGCTTCATACCATTTCATGCAGGGTGCAAGGCCACCACATTCAAATGCAGTTTCAAGGAAGATGAAACCACCATAAAACCACGCAAAACACCAAACTCACTGGTCGCTCATTCAGTGTGTCCAGTTGATTCACAGCTCAGACAGAGTCATGACCTCTCCCTCCCTCATCATGCAGAGACTGAGCCACACCCATATGGCCGGGTTTTATAACCCCTCCCCCTCCCACCGGAAAAGGTGTCGCCTTCATGGCGTGATTGACAGGAGAGATTCTCAATTTTTTAAACACTAATCACACTTTTATTTTTCATTGATGGGAAGAATCCTCTGCACCTGCTGAGCGGAGGGGGACTGAGTAAGATGGCCAAAAATCACAGCCGTAAATGGTAGAGTTTTATATAAAATCAATGTAGAGTGCAAACAGGAATTTACCGAAAGCAGCCAACCTACCATTTGCAGCAGGTAGTGCCTTTTAACTTCAACCCAAAGCAGCCAAGCCACCATTTGCACTAAGTAGTGCCTTTTATCATCAACCCAAAGCAGCCAAACCACCATGTGAGATACCCTTTATGCTCACAATAAATACTCAAAGACTAAATCCTGGAAGCAAGAGATTTCTTTATTTTACGAGTCTGCAGACCGGGTGCCTCTCCAACTCGAGACACACTGAAGCCAGGGAGATCATCCCCCTTTATACACAAAATCTTACATTCAATTTCTCCTCCGGACCTCTCTCCAATCAGGGTCGGAGGTGCACAATCTGTAGGTACAACCCACCGTTCATCCCCTCGCACCTCCCACATCATACATTGCATGTTCATGGTAATGAGCAATTTCTTGACCAGGGGTGTGTTGTAATATTCATTTTTTCTATTAAGCATGCTCAATTGCTCATGACCTGGCCCACTTTCGCTCACCTCCTAGTGAACCCTCTCAGTTTTCCTATATCAGCACTAAAGCTAAGCTATAGTGACAGGGGTCCCATCCATCACTCCTTTCCACTGATAGGGATCTCTCTACATCACCCCCTTCTCTAGCGAGACAAAGCTATCTCTTCTTACTCAAGGATGGGTCTGGCAATTTTCAGACACTGCTGTCAGAATCTCCTCTCCAGCCCCTCTCTGTTTGAATTCTCTTTAAAACTCCTTTCTTTAATAGGGTTTAATCACTTTATCTCTCACAATCCTCCCTTTTTCTTTTGCTACGCATACACTGATTAAACCCTCATTTTAAGTTCCTTCAATTCGAACTGACGTAACATCGTCCTAACCTTCTCCTCCTGTAAATCATAAACTTCCCCTGGTCGCATTATCATTATTTTCTGTATTTCCCCTTTCTCTCCATAGGCATGACTACAGCCTGCATCTGACTTATACTTCTGGTAATAAGTTCCCTAAAACAAGGGATACAACAGGGGATGAAGATCAGTCCAGCCACTGCACATAGAAACACAAGTCCCACCGTTCTCCACCATGTTCCTCCGAGGATAGAATCCCACACATTGGGTTTCCCATAATCGAATTCCACTTTTGTATTGGAACATGCGCCAACTTCCGGATCCCTTCTGATATGTCCATCACTGCCTGTCCATTATCATCGATGTTCAAACAGCAATTAGAGAGGTTGAATTTCCCGCATACCCCTCCTTCTTCTGCCAGGAGGTAATCTAGGGCTAACCTGTTCTGGTATATCGCTGCTCTCATCTGCGTCTGCTGCTTTGCCAGCATCTCCAGCGCCCCCGCAGTTTGGTTGGTAATTACCTCCAGTACTGCCTGTAGCCTTATGATCCGGTTTAACATATATACTGGTGTTCGGTAGCCCCAGGATCCATCTTGTGCCCAAGTGGCTGGTCCGTAGTGTGAGATGATTCTTGCTGGTGGCCACTCATCATCTTCCCATTCTCCAATGTCTATTTTCCTCTTTTTCCGATATAGGTCATCAAATACAGGTGTCCTAACGACTGGCCTTCTTTGGGGTTTAACAGGAAGAATCCAGGTTTGTACCAGTCCAATAAAACAAGTCCCACTCCAATTCATCGGTAACACGAGTATGCCTTGTATCCGCATATCCATAACAGTCCTTCAGGGGCCGGTCCACTAGAGGCAACCTTGTTCCATATATCTCGCAATACTGGGATCCCCTGATAAGGGTTATTCCCGGTGCAGTTCCATAGTCCGGCTGATTCCACTCCATCAATCTCCATCCGGATAGCGCAGTTTTTCCCATATTTCTTAGTTAGATACCATTTAGGCTCCTCTGGCCACCACACTCGGGACTGATTTGGCCACTGGGTGACGATGCGCTGGCAGGGGCTGCTGCCTACTAGGACGGCATCCTTTGCCCAGGGCCTAGCGATACACTCAGTCCCGACCGGAGCATCTGTCAGGACCCATATTTCAACAATGGATCCTCTCCACGGCCAGCGTGAATTCATCAGCGGTCCTCCGCAGCCCCAACAGTTAGTCACATTCAGGGTCCCAGCTATCCGGGTGGCCAAGTCCACAAACAGGTTTTTTTCTCCTTCAGGGATTTCGATCTGCTTCTTGATTTCTTCGTACAGTGTCTGGTGCACTTGAGGCTGAGTATGTGGGGGAGGGGGAGGCTTCGTGACTACTACCTTAGTAATCTCTTTCACTACTTCCTCCTTCGTCTTATCTATTGCCCCTTTTACGATCTGAGAAGGGAAAACTAACTGTACACAAACCCATCTCTCTCCCCTTGGGCAGGTAACGGCCCCAAAACTTCCCTATATACCCCCTATTGCCTGCCATCAAATACTCCTTTCCCCCCTCTTTACAAATGACTCTAGTCTTTCGGTCATGGCATACTTTGTTCACAAGGAATGATAGGTAAATGATCTGGTTATTACCCCCTCTGTATTGAATAGGATGATAACATTTATCACAATTATTAATACCTTTTACAACAATTACATACAAAGCAAACAATACCACAACTGCTCCTTTCATACTGTCAGTTATACATTCAATGCTTTTCTTTTTAAAATTACTGTTAGGGGTTTACTTCCCGGCTTCACCGTCCACTGTTCCTCCTCCTCAGGAAACGGGTGGATCGCCGGGTCCTTTAACCCGTTCGCGTGGGTCCACCCTTTTTCTTTTATTCGTATTGCTGTCTCGGTTTGTCAGTAATACTAGGTATGGCCGGTCCACCTGGGCTGGAGTTTCTCCTCCTTCCAATTTTTGACCAGTACCCAGTCGCCGGCCTTTAACAGCATGTATTGGAAAGTCAAGTGGCGGGCTTTGAGCCATAATCCTTTCGCTTTTAATTCTGTAAGGGAACGAGATACAGCAGTAAATAGTTCCTTGAGAATACATCACTGCCCTCTATGGTGGGTATTCCTTCTATCTTTCCCAAATAAGGTAACCCAAACAACATTCCATAGGGGAACACTGCTAACTTTGCATGGGGTCTCCGTTGCTTTTCTCAAAGCCTTTCTGTTTCCCTACTGCTCCAAACATATGCCAGACTCCATGTACATATGCTGCTCTTAAAGCCTTAATTTCTGCCAATTGAGCCAAGCAAGATTGCAGGCAAGCTTCCAATTTAATCCTGTGCTATAGCTTTTACTTCTTTAGATATTACTCGTCCAAAATATTCTACCTGCTGCTGACAAAACAAAAACTTCTTCCTTGATACATCATGACCTCCTGTGCCATCTTTTCCAAGATAATTACAATGTCTCTTTCTCACGTTGCTCCTCACTTGTGGAACAAACCAACAAATCATTCACATACTATATCAACACCTTCCAAATCTGCCTACAACATCTGATTAAAAACACGGCGCTAGTATTTAAAACGCTGCCGCATCCTAGCCTAGGTGTATTTAATACTCTTCTTAATGTTCTTACCATAGCTATGTTCACCATTATCTTAATATTATTATTAAGATTATTATTATTATTATTATTATTATTATTATTATTATTATTATTATTATTATTATTATTTCCTGATTATCGTACCTGTTCACATCCCCAACACACCTTATCCATTACCTATCTCCTTACTAGCCTTGTCTGGGCTCAGATCCAGATTTATTTCACTCCCGATAGGGCATTTGAGAAAACACTCTCCCAAATACATTTATTATTGGCATGGAATCTCTGGCCCCTGTTTGGCTCTGTCATAGGACTCACTGTGTGTCGGTGCATCACTTATTCCAGACTTCAACCAGGTCTGTTGTTACTGACAACATTGTCTTTCCTTTTTCACGCTCTTTCTTTCTAAAGCAGTCTCATCAATTCATCCCTCTGCTTTCCACTTTAATTCCTTTCTGATCTGCCTTCTTTCTCATTCTAAACTCAATGTCTTACTTCTCAGATAGTTTATCCTCCTTTGCAAATTTATTCACCTTCCTTTTAAAATCTTCCACTGACTTCTCGATCCTCATATTTTACCACCACCCCTTCTACCTTGGGTAATGTCATCACTTTCCCTTCTACCCCTGAGATTCTAACCTGGTTTTTTTTTTTACCCAATCTCATTCCTTCTGGTACCTTAGTTATACTCGATCTTTCTGCTCCCGAATCTACATAAATATCATATCCTCTCCCTGGGGTCCTAATTTCAAATTTACCAGAGGTTCCCGTGTGTATCCTATACACCCCAGGGAGCGGAACCCCTGACTCCCCTATTCTTCCTCCATGAGTGCGTACGACTGCACCTCCGTCGTCGCTTAGGACATTCCCTCTTGAAATGACCCTCTCTTTACAAAATAACACCAGGGTGGCCCCATGTACCACCCTCCTGATCCTTGTTCCTTGTTCTCCCGGGGACCCCAACTTCGGTCCCTCCATTCACCTCTTCCTCGTCCTCCAATACTACTTGCTGTACTGCTTGCAACATCATTTTTGCCTTTCCCTTCTGTTTCTCCTCATCCCGTCTTACATATATCTTTTGAGCCTCTGTTAACAACTGATTCAATGGTTTTTCATTCCAATCTTCCAATTTTTCCAATTTCTTTCTAATATCTGGCCATGATTTTGTTACAAAATTAACCTTCAACAACTGCTGAACTGCAGTCTTATCAGGGTCTATCCTCGAATACTGCTGGACATTTTCCTTAACCTTTGTAAAAACACTGTCGGAAGTTCGTCCTTGTTCTGCTGATTTTCAAAAGCCCGTTCGAAATTCTGTCCCCTGGGAATGGCTTCTCTAATTCCTCTTGATTTATTATCTCCCTGAGATCTCTCATACTTTTCTTCCTTCCCCTGTTTGGTTATTTCAAGTCGGCGCATCAGCCTGCAACCCTTCTCCTGCCTGTCTGACCATCTGTCTTTCTTCTGAAGTAAACAAACTCCCCTTATTGACATCATTGTCTGCCCACTCCGTTTTGTTTTTCTGGGCCCCATTAATTTATTACCCTTCTCCAACAGAATGTTTATCTAAACAAACCATAAAAGCTGCTTGTTGTTCAGCAATTAACTTATTTCTAATTTATTGTTCAAACCATTTCCCCCTACAAATACATACGACTAACAATTTGCCAAATTAACTTTACTGAAAAGAAATCTCTAGAAGCCAAGCAACCTACATTTTCCAACTTCCCCTTTTTAAGTTGCGATGATTCAAAGCATTGTCCAGTTACCTTACAATAACCTCCCCCATTGCTTACAATTCCTTAAAGGAACACACACAGACACCCTTACAACCCATGGCCCACAGCAAACAAACCTATCACATATACAAACTTCCTCATTCATACAAAACCGGTTTTTTGAACACAACTTACAATTAGTTCCATTCTTACTTCAATGAGATTGTTTGAAACAACTCAATATTTTTCATAAAAAACATTTTTGGCCCTAGGAACTGATCTATTTGTTCAGCCAGTCCCAAGGGTCTTCCAATAAACTTTTCATCTCCTTTTTAAGTTCCTCACCCCCCATACTGGTGAGAGGCACATAGTTTCCTTACTCTTTACCCTGGGTGTTCCCTTCACCCCATCCAACATTCGCCTCAACGGACTATCGGGCGGAATGTTAGGCTCCATATCAGTATGAGCCTCAATCCCGGTTCCCCGGACCCTTACGTCTCCCGTTCCGGTTTCCCATTTACCTTGTCGGACTACTCCGTCCGACAAACCCCGATCGCCCAGGCAATACTTAATAGTCGTTTTTTCTTACCTGGGTCCTGTGCACAAGAATCACTCGACCGTCCCGTACGTATTTACCTTACACCCCCTCTTGCTTCCGGAGTCTTTTCACCGGATATCACTCGCTCAAACTGCTGATGGCAAGCAAGGAGATCAGAGGACTGCTGAAATCAGCAGGGTGCACCTTCCCCCTCCTTCCTTGCCTCCACCAAGCAGCCGGAGTGGCGATCGCGGACGAGCCCCCCAATTTGTGAGATACCCTTTATGCTCACAATAAATACTCAAAGACTAAATCCTGGAAGCAAGAGATTTCTTTATTTTACGAGTCTGCAGAACCGGGTGCCTCTCCAACTCGAGACACACTGAAGCCAGGGAGATCATTCCCCCTTTATAACACAAAATCTTACATTCAATTTCTCCTCCGGACCTCTCTCCCAATCAGGGGTCGGAGGTGCACAATCTGTAGGTACAACCCCACCGTTCATCCCTCGCACCTCCCACAATCATACATTGCATGTTCATGGTAATGAGCAATTTCTTGACCAGGGGTGTGTTGTAATATTCATTTTTTCTATTAAGCATGCTCAATTTGCTCATGACCTGGCCCCACTTTCGCTCACCTCCTAGTGAACCCTCTCAGTTTTCCTATATCAGCACTAAAGCTAAGCTATAGTGACAGGGGTCCCATCCATCACTCCTTTCCACTGATAGGGATCTCTCTACATCACCCCCTTCTCTAGCGAGACAAAGCTATCTCTTCTTACTCAAGGCCTCAAGGATGGGTCTGGCAATTTTCAGACACTGCTGTCAGAATCTCCTCTCCAGCCCCTCTCTGTTTGAATTCTCTTTAAAACTCCTTTCTTTAATAGGGTTTAATCACTTTATCTCTCACAACCATTTGCAGTACGTAGTGCCTTTTAACTTCAACCCAAAACAGCCAAACCACCGTTTACAGTAAGTAGTGCCTTTTAACTTCAACCCAAAGCAGCCAAACCACCATTTACAGTAGGCAGTGCATTTTTCCTTCAACCCAAAGCACCCAAGCCACCATTTGCATTTTAACTTCAACCCAAAGAACCCAAGCCACCATTTGCAGTAGTGCCTTTTAACTTCAACCCAAAGCAGCCAAACCACCGTTTACAGTAAGTAGTGCCTTTTAACTTCAACCCAAAGCAGCCAAACCACCATTTACAGTAAGCAGTGCATTATTCCTTCAACCCAAAGCACCCAAGCCACCATTTGCATTTTAACTTCAACCCAAAGAACCCAAGCCACCATTTGCAGTAGTTCCTTTTAACTTCAACACAAAACACCCAACCACCATTTGAAGTAGTGTATTTTAACTTCAACCCAAACCCCCCAAACAACCATTTGCAGGCAATGCCTTTTTACTTCAAACCAACCCTATTTTCATTTTCAAACCACATTAAGGGCAATCACAGTTGAGTAGACATGTGCTCAGAGAGACGTGAACCTCTGGTTTCCTCCATCTTGCAGAGACTGAGTGAGGCACACCACTTCCTGGTTTTATAGTCTCTCCCCCTCCCTCCAGCAGGGGCAGCAGAGAGAATAGTGATGTTTTAAATAACATTAATATCTCTCTGATTTTTCATTGATGGGAAAAATCCTCTGGTCCAGGAAGGCAGCGTGGGGCTCTGGGCGAGCTGGCCAAAAATGATGGTCGTAGGTGGCGGCGTTCTCTTGGAAATCACAGCACAACGAGCCAAAAGCGGTCAAGATCAGACTTTTAGTAATATAGAATTGAGAGATAACTTTTTCACTCAGAGGGTGGCATGTACATGGAACACGCTGCCAGAGGCAGTAAGGCAGGTCCCATAACAGCATTTAAAAGTCACTTGGACAGGTATATGGAGGGATATGGGCCAAACATGGACAAATACAATGAGCTTAGATGGGGCATCCTGGTTGGCATGGATGAGTTACGCTGAAGGGCCTGTTCCCATGCTGTAAGACTATGACTCTAACTGCACAGTGTGAGGTTAGAGAGACAGTTGGGATGATGCTGGCATCTATAGAGGCAATCTCATCAGTTTCATTCCAAGGTCCTTGTTTCCCTATAGATCTGCCCAACAATTCCCCTTTGATCACTTTTATGACTAACCTACATGAAAGCATAATTTTCTTCATCCAATTAACCAACTGCCACACAATTGGGATGTGAAAGAAGTCCCATGCAGTCATAAAGAGAACATGCAAGCTCTGCACAGGCAGCACCCAAGGTCAGGATCAAAATTGGGTACATGAAGCTGTGAGGCAAGACCACTAACCACAACATGACTGTATCACCCATACAGAAATATCGATAGAAAATGTACAGTAAAAGTCTCATGATGATCATAATTACCATGGACATTCTTTTCCGTGGGCATACATGAAAGTTAGGATTTGGGGAGATTCACCATCACAGCACATGACAAATAGTCACTGAAGCTTGTATTGAATAGCTTCAAGAATGATGGTAGACTACATGGGCCCTTTATCTGAGGAAGGATAAGCTGTCATTGGACAGGGTCTGGAGGAGGTTTACGAGAATGATCCCAGGAATGATTGGGTTAATGTGTGATAAGCATTTGACAGCTCAGGGCCTGTACTCGCTGGAATTTAGAAGGATGAGTGGAGATCCTCATAGAAACTTACAGAATAGTGAAAGGCCTGGATAGAGTGGATGTAGAGTGGATGATTCCATTAGTGGTAGAATGAAGGACTAGAGGGCACAGCCTCAGAATAAGAGGACATATCTTTAGAAAAGAGATGAGAAGGAATTTATTTAGCCAAAGGGTGGTGAATCTGTTGAAATATTTGCCACAGTTGGCCTTGGAGGCCAGTCATTGTGTATTTTGAAAACAGAGATTGACAGGTTCTTGATTAATGAGGGTGTCAAAGGCTACGGGCAAATGACAGAAGAATGGGATTAGAAACATAGAAACATAGAAACATAGAAATTAGGTGCAGGAGTAGGCCATTCAGCCCTTCGAGCCTGCACCGCCATTCAATATGATCATGGCTGATCATCCAACTCAGTATCCCGTACCTGCCTTCTCTCCATACCCTCTGATCCCCTTAGCCACAAGGGCCACATCCAACTCACTCTTAAATATAGCCAATGAACTGGCCTCAACTACCCTCTGTGGCAGAAAGTTCCAGAGACTCACCACTCTCTGTGTGAAAAAAGTGTGAAAAGGGATTGGCAAGGAAAGATAGATCAGCCATGATTGAATGGTGGGGCTAACTCGATAGACTGAGTGGCCTAATTCTGCTCCTATGACTTGTGAACTTAAGTGTGTTTCCTGATTCTTTACGCTTCTTATGTACAGGCAATCTAGAACTTTAGACAGCATTTCTCATTTTAATGAAAAACTACATAAATGCTTGAAATCTGATTAAAAAATAACCAGAAAATGTTTGGTGCACCAAATAGGTAATGCAGCAACTGCTGGATAAAATCAGTTAGGTTTGCGATGAGTACCATTAAACAAAGTTACAAGACGGACTGTGCATTGGGTATCAGGGATATGCCTTTAATGATATGTTAATACATGAATTGGCCAATTAATGTCTTCCTTGATCTC
Source organism: Okamejei kenojei (assembly GCA_035221665.1). Lineage (NCBI taxonomy): Eukaryota > Metazoa > Chordata > Chondrichthyes > Rajiformes > Rajidae > Okamejei > Okamejei kenojei. The sequence continues at coordinate 16,157,937 of CM069148.1, read as the reverse complement.
CTCATGCAGATTTCTATGAGGCCCAATTTACATGAAATTCATCTACTGTCCTCAATGGTACGGATCAGAATGTCCCACTTACTATGACTGGTTTCATTAGCTTTGCAAGTTAACTTGTGCACAACTTGTTTTGCCATTTTGAAGATTGTTTCTTATTTTAGGAAATATCTCATATCCACATAGTTCTACAACTCCTGAATATTCCTTAATTCCAGAGTTCTCAGATCCATGTTGGTGATGTGAACTGCCCACTCTCACTTGATTAGTAAGGGAACGGTGCGGTGTGGTGGCGCTGTGGTAGATTTGCTGCTTTACAGCCCCTGAGACCCCGGGTTCGATCATGACTACGGGTGCTTGCCTGTACAGAGTTTGTACGTTCTCCCCGCGACCTGTGTGAGTTTTCTTCTCCGGGATCTCCACTTTTCTGTAACACTCAGAAGACATACAGGCTTGTAGGTTAATTGGCTTGGTATAATTGTAATTGTCCCTAATGTGTGTAAGATAATGACAGAATGCACGGATCGCTGGTCAGCTTACTCGGTGATCCGAAGGGCCTGTTTCCGCACTGTATCTCTAAACTAAACTGCCACATCTACCTCAGCATTTTTCAGAACACTTCACCATTGGACATTGACTTCCCCTCGTGTTTAGATTCCTTGATTGACTCCTCATTGAAGGGGCTAGGCATGAATTTAGTAAAGGATAGCTTCAATTGCTATCTAGGACTACTGAAATGATTTGTTGGTGCATGAGTGATTGCAGTAGATACATGTGTAATTGTTACAGGAACAAACTAGATTCACCATTAGACACAAAGTGCTGGATAATGCAGTGGGTCAGGCAGCATCAGCCTATAGTACTAGCACTTTGTATCCATCTTTGGTATAAACCAGCAACTGTAGTTCTTTGTTTCTAAACCAGATTCAGTCTCATTTCAGTACATTTTTTAATGTGGGATTGAATTTCTAAATCTTAAATATTCCCTTCACAAAGATTTAACTGTTAAAGAAACATTTAGTTTTAATAATAACTGAATTGTACAAGATTATAAGGGATGGCAGTTAAAAAACAACAACTCTGAAGTTTTCTTTTCCAATTCCAAAGCCACTTTTCCGAAGAGGGAGAAGCTCGAGATAGTAACAGATTCATCGCTAAACCATCTGTAGTAAATATCTTTAAACAGCAAAGATACAAAAGACATTTACCACTAATTACCAATATGTCCAACATTTTCCCAAGTATTAAGAGTGGCCTGACCTTTTTATTTGCTGGTGTTCTAATGTTTACTCACACAAATTAAAGTATTGGAAAAGTTAGGGAGTCTGATGAATTCCAAAGACCCAATTCTTGATTTGAATGAGGGCATGTTAGAGGTAGTGGATGCTCTGGTTGTCATCATCTGGGGTTCCATAGATTCTGAGTCATTGTGTTCATTCATAACAACAATCAATAGATTACTGGGTTTTTAGGGAATAAAGACATTTGGTGATGTTGCTAGAAAATGGCAATGTTGGGGAAGATCAGCCATGATCGATGAATGGCAGAGCAGGCTTTGAAGGGCCAGATGGTGGTAACCTTCTGCTCCTATTACTTTGATGCCAAGAATGAGTAGGTTAACCTATGATGAGCGTTTGTCGGCACAGGGCATGTACTCGCTGAGTTTAGAAGAATGAGGGGGGACCTCATTGAAACTTACATAATAGTGAAAGACTTGAATAGAGTGGATGTGGAGAGGATGCTTCCACTAGTGGTGGAGTCTAGGATGAGAGGTCATAGCCTCAGAATTAAAGGATGTTCTTTTAGGAAGGAGATGAGGGGAAATTTATTTAGTCAAAGGGTGGGGAATCTGTGGAATTATTTGCCACAGAAGGCTGTTGAGGTCAAGTCAGTGGATATTTTTAAGGCAGAGATAGATAGATTCTTGACCTCTACAGGTGTCAGAGGTTATGGGAGAAGGCAGGAGAATGGGGTTAGGTGGGAGAGATAGATCAGCCATGATTGAATGGCGGAGTAAACTTGATTGGCCTAACGGCCTCATTCTACTCCTATCACTTATGACCTAATGACCTTACTTATGTTCTTATGGTCTTATTAGAATCTGTAAAACATTGGAATGGAATGCAAAGAGCTTGTCATTAGTAAATATACTTAAATGGAAAGAACACCACATGCTCATGTTGTTATTTAAATTAGCACATAATCTTTGTGAGATAGCAAACTGGAAAACTACACTGCTCAAGGGCTCAAAAACAAGCCCTGACACTGTTGGCGAGGTAATTAAATTGATTTGTTCATTGAATCCAACCTCAACACTGAACTGTTTGATGCCTTCAGCAATCCACCTCCATTGTCTCTGTCCTGTATGTCTTAATTCCCAATTGCCTACTAAGGAAAGAGGTTATTTCTCCTTTGCTGTGATTCTTACAACAGTTACGGAACCAAACAGGGTGCTTTACTCAATAAGCCTTCCTGGCTGACATGAAAAGATAGGGCATGATATTTTATAATGGATTCAGAAAAATCTTCCTCTTGGGCAGTTTTTCCTTTATAATAATAATCACTTTTGGAAACAAGCCCTCAGGAACACTCCAGGGCATTTAGCTTGCTTGTTTTTCAAAACATTAACTTTGGCCACCCTGCAGGCTCTTTCAAATCCCACAGATGCCAAGGCCAGTTTAGGCTGGCATAGATGTGTCAATAAAACTGAAGTTTCCTGCACCACCATGTCTGCACTCAGTTAAGGACTTGCCCCCCAAGCTGCTCACTTATAATTACTTCCAAAAAGGTATTAGGTGCATTGATATAGCAGACTGTGTGCAAATGTACTGCCTAAATGCTGCCAGGATTTCAGTACAAAATAGTTAATTTGTCTGATCATACAACAGTTCTATATGTTATATCTTCCTATCATAGATACAAAAATGCTGCAGTAACTCAGCGGGTCAGACAGCATCACTGGGGAAAAAGAATAGGCGACGTTTCAGGTCGAGACCCTATCTTCCTGTTCCCTTAGATTAGCATCAAGTTTTTCCAACAAATGAAGACTGCAAATTATGGGAATCTGAACTAAAACTGGAAATTATGGGAATTCAGCAGATCAGGCATAATTTTTTATGGAAAGAAAAATAGGATTAATTTTTATGAATGAAGGGTCTGCAAGTTAAATATTAACCCTGCTTCTCTTTCCATAGCTGCTGCCTAACCAGCTGAGTGTTTTCAGCATATTCTAGTTTTATCTCAGTTTTCTAACAGTTGGACATGTTTCTTCCCACTTTTACAGGGAACTGGATAGTGTTTTTTATATTGAATTCAAGAATATATTATATGAAAGAGCATTTAGAAAAATAAGGCAAGAGGCCAATTTCATCCATTTGCAATATTGTACTAAGCTTCATTTCTAACTCTATCTATCTCTAAACTAAATCATTGATGTATTAAGAGTCAAGAGTGTTTTATTGTCATATGTCCTGGATGGGACAATGAAATTCTTACTTGCTGCAGCACATCAGAATAAGTGAATATGTAAACATAGTATACAAACGGGGAAGAGAACAGAAAAGAAAAAGTTCAATAAATAACAAATATAGTGCAATAATAATATAGTATTTTGCTGTTCAGAGCTTATTCATTGTTGTGGTGGATAGTCTGATGGCTGTAGGGAAGAGGCTGTTCCTTTAACCTGGATGTTACAGTTTTCAGGCTTCTGTATGTTCCTGATGGCAATGGTGAAATGAGTGTGTGGCCAGGATGGTGTGGGTCTTTGATGATTTTGGCTTCCTTTTTGAGGCAGCGACTATGATAGATCCCTTCGACAGTGGGGAGGTCAAAGCCGGTGATGGACTGGAGAGTGGTCACAACTTTTTGTAGTCTAGATTATAGTCTTTATTAGATCCTCAGCAGCCCTAAGAAATGGAAACTGTTTTATGCAGAGACCCAATTCCTGGTTCCTCCTTTTGCTTTGCAAGCATGTGCTTGGGAATATCCAATTGATCATTGATTGGCTTTATGAAAAATATTTGCTTATCACAACTCTTTTCTTCTCAGCCCTTTCCTTCTTGTGACAACTTTCTTTCAGCTCTCATGCACTGATTATCTGAGTTCTATTTAGATTTGCACAACAACAGGCCTTTCGATACGACTTCAACCAAAATGACTATGCATCCATGCAGCCTAATTCCATTTGCCCGCATTACATCCATAGCCTTCCATGCAACAGTGATGCAAGGGGTTATGTAGATCTTCCTTAAATGTGGTGAGAGTATCTGCCTATGCCAGCTCCTCAGGCCCCATTCCAACAATTTTTGGTACAAAATAAAATTCTCCCTCAGATCCTTTCTAAACCTCATACTTTAAATCTCATTAAACCTGTGCCCTCTAGTCATAGACATCACCACCATGGAAAAAGTTTCCTACTATTTACTCTACCTGTTCCCTTCATAACTTCTGTCAGGTTGCCCCGCAGGTTCCTCCGCTCATGGGGAAACAAACATAGTGCATCTAATTTGTCCTTATTACCAAAATGGTCCAGACCAGGCAACAACCTAGTGAATCTCTTCTACACCCTATCACATCCTACATATTGTGTGGTGACCTGCAGACCAGAACTGCGCAGAAAATTTCTAGGTGTGGCTTAAACAGAGATTTAGAAAGTCATTGAATTACATCACAGCTGTAATATTCTATGTTACAGCTGATGAAGGAAAAATTCTAAAGACCTTCTACACTACTTTATCCTTCTATGCTGGTCACTTCAGGGAGTTATAGATGTTATCCTAAAGGTCTCTCTGTTCATCTCCTTAGATCTCCTTAGAACCCTACCATTTAATGTGTATGAGCTACCCTTGTTTTGCTGTCTAAAAATGCATTTCTTGTGTGACATTTATCTTTGCCCTGAAATAAAAACTGAAAATGATATGAAAAGACACGCAGCATATATGGTATTTGTGGACGAAGAGATTATGTTTCTGACTGCGAAATATGGAAGATGTTGCAGGAACACGTGCGTAGAAAATATCATCAGAGCAAATATGATGGAAATGGATGAACTGGAAGGAAAAGAGGAATAGGGTGGGAAAAATAGTCGCGATAACGTGAATGTCTGTAGACTTATAATGTAAGTATTGTAGCTCATCTATTTAGTCATAGAGCCATAGAGTGATATAGTGTGGAAACAGGCCATACAGTCAAACTTTCCTACACCAGCCAACGTCCCAGCTCCACCAGCTCCACCTGACTGCGTTTGCACCCATATCCCTCCAAACCTGTCCTATCCATATACCTGTTTAACTGTTTCTTTAATGTTGGGATGGTCCCTGCCTAAACTACCTCCCTCAGGCAGCTTGTTCCACATATCCACCTCCCTTTGTGTGAAAAAGTCACCCTATTACATTCCTATTAAATCTTTTCCCCTTCACTTCAACCCTATGTCCTCTCTGGTCCTCGATATCACCTACTCTGGCAAGAGACCGTGCATCTACCCAATCTCATCCTCTATTGATTTTATACACTTAATATTTTTTACAGAGTTTATATATTTTTATACACTATTTCCTGAGATGGATAAAGAAGGGAATTCCAGAAGAGGAAGAGTTTAAGGAACCTGTCCCACTTAGGCAATTTCTTAGGCGACTTGGGCCGACGACTGTCACCACACAGTCGTCGGTGAGGTCACCTGCATGGTCGTGTGTAGTCCTCTTCAGTCGCCCAAAGAGTCATAGCGTTTTTCTGGTCGCCGCTGATTTTGAAATGTTCAAAACTTTCGGCACATTGGCGAACGTTGGCTTGTCGTATGTTGTCTTCTCCTGACGTAGGTGCTGTCGTACGTTGTCGCCAGGTGACGTAGGTTGTCGCTGGTGTTGACATTGGTGAATTCCATTGTCGTAGTCGCCGGAAGTTGCCTAATAAATTGCCTGGGACAGGCCCATTAGTCTAGTCGCCGTTTTTTTGGCAACCTGCTACGACTATGACAGTCGCTGGCAGTCGTCTAAAAAATTGCCCTTTAAACATGAACCATGTGCATTTAGTGCCATATATGCAAAAAATAAAGACAAATCTTGCTTGGACAAATGTGAGTTCTCATAGCAGCACTCTTGATCTGATGAACTTGGATGGACTTAAAAAGGTAATTCAACAGGAGATTGATATTTGGCACCTGAAATTTCAAGTCAAGTCAAGTCAAGTTTATTGTCAGATGCACAAGTATGGCGAGATACAAGTAAAATGAAAATATTGCCAGAAGCAGCATCTCAGGCACATACATTCAGATGACACACAAAAACATAAATTATACATAAGCTACAGATAAATACTGAAAGGCAGTGAAATAAAAAAATAAAGACATTAGTGCAAAAATATGCAATTATAAAATCAGGCAGATCCGTATTCAATTCTCTGCCATTGTTTTGATGTATTCCATTTGTTCAGTCAACACCGCATCTTTTTCAACAAATGCATGTTAAACCATTTCTAATGAATTCATGGGATAGAAATTCATACACAGATCACTGTTGAACATGCATTATAGCACCATCTCCATTCTTCATTCTGATTTAGACCCATATGTTAAAAGCGGAATATACCACACAGACTCTACATGTTTATGTTAGCTACAGAAGGATGCATTGTGGTTAGATACTACTTTGACAACTATTTGATCATGTTATCCCCATGGTCCTTCAAGAAATTTCCTAATAACATATAGTAGAATGAGTCCTAAATTTACTGACTAACCTCTTTCGAGTGTGAATCATATAGTAGTACATCTATACTATTGTCAAAAACTATGCCTAAACGCTCTTCTTTCTCATAAGCATCCTTCATGCCCAAACAATTGGCAGCCCATTTTCTTTAACCATCCTCACCCTTTTAGGGATCATTACTTAACAACTGCAAATAAGTGTGGTTATTTGCCAGGCGGTTGATCATTGAATGCAACACCATCATCCACTCAAAACGTATCTTCAAACTGGCTGACTGATAATCCCTATGCAATTGGATCCTTGACTTCCTTATCGGCAGACCACAATCAACACAAATTTGAAACAGCACTTTCTCATTGCTGACCATCAGCATAGCTGCACCTCAAGGCTATGCACTCAGTCCCCTGCTCTACTCTTTTTATACCCATGGATGTGTAATTTGGTCTAATTTATTTGGAGATGGTTCAGATGCGATGAAAAGAAAATGAAATGATCTGAAGATCAATTGTTCATAGCTGCAGATCACAATTGGTGTAAATTGTGGCGAGTTTAAAGACTGCTTAAGAGCAGTGTCCGATGAGTCAGAGATCGATCATCTGATTGAATGGTGCTGGGAATAACAATCATGCTCTCAACATTAGAAAGAAACCAAGAAGCTGACTATTGACTTCAGAGGGGGGAAAGCCGGGGCTCAATGAACTTGCCTTCTTCGATAGGTTGGCAGTGGATAGAGGCAACACGACAGACTTCTGGGTGTGCATATCTTAAATTATTATATTAATTATTATTATTACCAATAATGTTGCCAAAATAAAGTTTAATTAGTTCTATGATATTTCTATATCTCTCTTTAAAGTAAACAATTGATCAAATTATTTCAGTTGGCCTGCATCATTCATTATATAAATAGGAAAATGATTATCAAAAATTGTTAATATCATCATCAGCAGAGAGAGAGCTGTAATAAAATGCTTCTGATTAATATCTTACCAGGTTATCTAAGATATTGTATTGATTCCTGTTCCTCTCTGTAAAGATACTGCTTGACCAGTTGACCATTGCCAGCGTTTCCTGATATTTGTTTACATTCCATATTTTCAGCAGCTGCAATATTTTGCTCTTGCTCTATATGAATATTCAGCCACTGCGGTGCACGTGAGTAACATTGTTTTCAATGTATTGAACCTAACAGACCTTGCATTTGTTCTAATTTATTTGGAGATGGTTCTGAGACAATTTCATAGTTTAGATGCCATGGAAAGAAAATGAAAATAAATGATCTGAAGATCAATTGTTCCTAGCTGCAGATCACAATTGGTGTCAATATATATTGAACGTTCAGTCAACAAAATATTTCTTCCAAGGCTCTGATGCAACCTCATTCTTACAGGATTTCACCTGCAGGCAATATTATCAAATCTTTCATTTTTGAGAAGGTGACTAAAACGGTGTATGCTATTTTTAAACAACTTTTTAAAAAGTCAGTAATTTTGAAGTTTTCAGAAGATTCTGTTGGAGCTCCACATCAACAAACGCTGTAAAATAGTTCACTAAACTTATTTCAGTTTTTAACGTGATAAGGATGCTCCTTCATACAAATAGGGCAGCCACGGTGGCGCAGCGGTAGAGTTGCTGCCTTACAGTCCTTGCAGCACCGGCGACCAGGGTTTGATCACGACCACGGGAGCTGTCTGCATGGACTTTGTACGCTCTCCCTGTGACCACGTGGGTTTTCTCCGAGATCTTCAGTTTCCCTCCTCGCACACTCCAAAGATGTACAGATATGTAGGTTAATTGGCTTGGAGTAAGTATAAATTGTCCCTAGCGTATGTAGGATAGTGTTAATGTGCGGGGATTGCTGATTGGTGCGGACTCGGTGGGCCGAAGGGCCTGTTTCCGTGCTGTATCTCTAAACTAAACTAAACTAAATAGCGAGTATTCTCCAAGGAAATAGTAATCTCTGCAAAAGATCAACATTTGAACAAGTAGACAGACAATTCTGTGAAACAATTGATTCTTGAAGATGGTCTTGTTCATTTCCATTTTTTTGCAATTTAGTTGCAGTGTACCAATTTGTTAGTTTCAAAATTGAATCATTTTCTCCCTTCTACAATACATTGGAAGCAAAACAACACTGAATTATGGCCCTGTCTCACGGTGCGAGTCCACCCCACGAGTGGACCCCAAGTGAAAGTAAAAAAACAGACTCGTGGTTATATGTACGAGATTACAAGTTTATGTTCAAGTGTGTAACCGAGTTCCCACGGGTATGTCATTTCTGCGATGTTGCAAGTTCCTCTCCCGAGTTACCAAGTTCCCCACCCGTTACTCTTGAGCCAACCGTGAATGAAGGCTTTTTGTTCAATGGGCTGATTATTCCCCGCGGACATAAATTGGCCCTGTTTTAAAGCTGGTCAGAAAATAGACGAGAGAAAGCAACAGGTGAAATGACAACTAACCGCTGACTGACATTTGCAGAGGATCGGCGATTGGCGCGACTGTTGCAACATGAAAGATTAAATATCTATCTCAAATGAAATCATTCAGTATTATGACAGATGTTCGTTCTGACAACAGAAACTCCTACTTTTTTTGTGGCTCGGCCAATAAGTTGAAATGCGCTGAAGCATGTTTTCCCCTTTACCGCCGATAGCCAGCCTCAACGAAACTATTCCGGACAATTCATTCTAAATTGCTGCTGAGAGAAGGAATGCGGGCCTTTTAGTTAACTCAACTTACAAGATATGCATCAGCTTTTTTATGTTAATAAAAGTACGAATTATTGACAACACAAGCATTTTAAATATACAAAGCTCCGGAAAGTTCACGGTAGTGATATTAAAAAAAAAACGATACGGCCAACATGAAACATAATAGAAACCTAAATGAACAGAGACTTGTGGTGCAATGGTAAAGTGACTTAATCGGTCTCATTCTGGTATCTATAGCGTGCAATGTTCGGAAGGCAGGCTAGACTTGAATGCCAGCGGCACCTCGCAGTGAACTTCGTGAGAATAGTTTTACGAACGTGGGATTGCAATAAGCGTGCAATGATAAGATCTGCATATGTTCAGTGGAAGCCACGTGGAAAAGCTTCGTGATCCTGCAGCCGCCGACCATACTCTAGTGACACTCAACACATTGGTGTTCCCGTGCAGCTTTACACCAGAATAAAACAACTGGAGTAACTCATCGCGGACAGGGCAGCATCTCTGGAGAGAAGGAATGGGTGTCATTTCGGGTCGAGACCCTTCTTCAGTGTTTTGTTCTGGTGTAGAGCTGCACGGGAACACCAATGTGTTGAGCGTCACTAGAATATGGACGACGGCAGCCTGTCCCGCTGAGTGACTCCAGCATTTTTTCGTCTATCTTTGGTTTAAACCAGCATCTGCAGCTGCTTCCTACAGCCTGACACCAGGTTGGCCCGAGGATGGTGCCCTATCTATTGTGTAATCAGATTAGAAACCCGACATTCATACTATATGTGCAGGAAGGAACTGCAGATGCCATGGTTTACAACCGAAGATAGGCACAAAAAGCTGGAGTAACACAGCAGCTCAGGCAAGCATCTCTGGAGAAAAGAAATAGGTGAGGTTTCAGGTCGGTTTCTTCAGACACTATACCATATTATCCCTTTCATGTGTGTATGCACCCGAGGCTGGTTCGCATCGGCGATGAAACTGCGGGTTAACTGCACCCTTATTTATTTTATTTGGAGCTGAGCTTGGGGAGTTTATAAAACCAAACTTTAGTTCACTATAACCATTGAGTGTAGAATTTTGATTCAAATTTAAAAGACCAAATCTCTTCCCCAGCGCACAACAGCTAGGCATTATCTCATGACTGCCTCCCATTGGGATCGGGATACCTTCCAGGTTGGGCATCATCATTTGCCGTGCTCAGCCGTGAGTTTTTGATGCTAGTCGAGATGGAACCTGCTCTTCCCCTCATTGTAAGGCTGCACCATGGAACCAAACGAAACTCCGGGCGAGTTGGACAGGTGTTGTTTCTAGGTCATTGGAGAACGTGCAAACTCCGTACGGACAGCACCAGTCATCAGGATTGAACTCGGGTCTCTGGTGCTGTGAGGCAGCAACTCTACTGCTGCGCCGCCAATGTGACATTCCAATTTTTTGAATGAAGTTAGCTGCTTACAAATCCCATTCTCTGCCCAGCGTGGAGAATCATGAATTGCCAAGACACAAGGCACGTAGATAACAAATAATGTCATACACAAGAAAGGGCAGATGCTGGTTGAAAAAAGTGAACACACGGGGCTGGAGAAATTTGGAAATGTCATCCTGTCACCCATTCCTTCTCTCCAGAGATGCTGTCTGCCCGCTGAGTTAAAGAGTTCCCACGGTAGACTCAAGAATCACTAAGGTAAATGCACGGGCCACTATGTTATTACAATGAGTTTAAATGTTTCAATTTTTAACTTGAACAGTAAATTTGACTCGTGGAAAAAATCAAACATGTTTGATTTTTTTCATGAGTTAACAAGTTTCACGGGTACCTGCCGTTAGCGCCATGAGTCGCTAGGTTGCTCGCAAGAGTTCCGACGTTCCCGCTACGTTTATTGTACGTGATTACCGCGAGTGAAAACTCAGGGTCACTCGTGGGTCAACTCGCACCGTGTGACGGGTTTAACTCTTGAATGAACCAGCAACATTGGATTGATGAAATTAAACAAAATGAACAAGGCCTTGGATTTCTTATATGCTTTTATTCTCTACTACACTATCAGATTCCATTTAATGTTTATTACATCATTTTGCTGAGATCAGAATTCTGTCCCTTACTGGCCTTTCGGTACTGGCATAAACCTTGCTTTTTTTACTGTTTTCAATAATATGCAGTAGCCCAAATCATTGCAGAATTTACAGAAATTAAGCCACAATGTTGATATAGTAAGACAAATAAAATTTCCAATTAGGAGAGAATACTGCCAGAAACTTGATTACTGCAAATGCTTGGTCCTTCTACCTTATGAATATATACACGCCATGGTGGGTGCAATAAAGATTTTCTGGGTTGATTCCAGGGTTACTAGCTTTGTTTCCCAAGGGAAATTTTAAGCAGACAATACCTGTGCTCTTTTGAGTTTAGATGTGTGGAAAGAAAAATTAATATCCTTCCTTATTTAATTTTGATTGGATTGAACAAGGTAAGGAAAGGATGTTTTGAATGTGACAATTGTCAGCTCTCGCTTGACTAAGTGCAAAAGAAGTTCATGGGAATCGGCAAAGTAAGATTAGACATATTACTTCTTGTCTGGGAATGTGTTGAATGGCGGATGAAAATGTAAACATGAAATAGTAGAGGAGATAACGAAGCTTGTTTAACTTTCTGTGAGGAGTTACAGTAATCACCCGTGCCCCCTACTGCTTGTGGCATAGAAACATCACTGTAAATGGAAAGCTTATGATTGGCTTGGAGAAGGGATGGTGGCATGGGCCGCCTGAAAGATGAGATGAAATAGTGTCAAGATGCACTTGTATTGTGTTTGCCTTGTATTAACCGTCTGTTGTTGAATAAGATTAACATAAGCAAAAAGTATGTATGACTAATGAAATAATTGGTACCCATGTAGTATATAGTATATTTTTGTATAGTTGTATCTAACAAAAAACAAAAGTTGTTTACTGCACAGTATAACTGTCGGCTAAGTCTGCTGTGAAGTCAAATAACTGTTGAGCAGTTTTACTGCAGCCATCTCTCCATGATATCATGCAATAAAATCTCGAAGCAAATCTGTGAAGTCTCTACTTTTCATTTTCCATTAATTTCCCTCTAAATTAATTTATTCCACAAGATGAATAAAACTTGACCTCATTCAAATGTACAAAGTTCTTGTGGGATTGAACTGGGTAGTTGATAGGAATTCTTGAATCAGAGGGTGGTAATTCTCTATCCAAGAGGGCTATGGAGGCCGAGTCATTAAGTATGCAGTGGCCAATAGCAAATCACAAGGTGCGGGAAAAAAATCAGCAGATCAGACACCATTTGTAGAGGGAATTGGCAGGCAACATTTCAGGTCAGGTGACATTCTCCAACAATTTGTGTTTAGCTCAAAATTCCAGCATCTGCTGTTTCTTGCAATTTGTTTTTAAACCAAAATTACAGAAGTCTAAAGGTATGGAGTTAGTGCAGGAGAGTGGCACTGTGGTAGTAGATCAGCCAGGATCTAATTGACTTCTGTAGCTAGCATGAGGTATTTATTATTGTCAGATGTCTGTAGAAGTGTATCAACCCGAAACGTCACCCATTCCTTCTCTTCAGAGATGCTGCCTGTCCCGCTGAGTTACTCCAGCATTTTGTGTCTATTTTTGGTTTAAATCAGCATCTGCAGATCGTTCCTAAATGTAGAGTGAATGGCTACATCTGCTTTATTCCTCATGCTCTTCTGAATTCATAATCTGATCTAAGCCATGTGCTTGCCTCAATAGATTGCAGAACTTTGAGTGAAAGTGAGTTACCTACATAGTTTCAATATCCTCAAATCTCCTAAATCATTAATTTCAGTCCATCAAAAGCCACAGCTGTATAAATCCTTGATTTGCCCCACAACTGTCAGTTTTATTTTCAATTCAAGTTATTTCAACATATTCTACAAACATCGCATCTTCGAATGAAAGATGATTCAATGATCTGAAACATTTGTTTTCAGACACCAGAATGAACTATATGTAATTTGGCTTGTTTTGTGTGTCATTAACTATGGCATGTGTCTTTCAATTTTAGACTACCCGTTATTATGTGGGTGGGATTTGACTTATTTTAGGGTGTGTTTGGAGCTAGGTTTCTTGCGTGGAAGCTTGTGTTCAGTTTAATTTAGAACCAGCATGGGGAAGGTTCACCCTTTGACCATGCGAAGTGTAATGGAGACACGTGGAGTTTTCTAACATTTAATGCAATAAGCAGGAGTTCGATGAAGATCATAGTGTATTAGTCGGAAGAAGTTTGGATGTACCTTATTGTTTTTCATCAACAATAAAGAATTTATTAATTATAGGACTGTGTTTTTAAGATTTATCTGTGAAGAAGGTCTTGGGCGGAGAGCTCGCATGCCCCTTAACCATGCAGTCCACTTAGCGGCTAGAGGGAGTAATCTCTTGAATGATATAAAAATCTGCCGCTACATTAAGTCAAAGGATACCTCCGACCAGGGGGGTGAATACCAGTCCCAGGGAGTGGGACAGAAGATTTGGTTTAGATCTCAGAAGAGGTTTTGGCCAGAAGACTGGTTCCAGCCGAGGAACTGAAGACAATAGATCTCGGCCAGAGAAGACCTTGAGGTCTATAGACAGTGACAAAAATTATCTGAAGACTTCATCACAGAAATTGTGAGTAAAATCGACTATTATTCTTTGAATTTTTAAGCTGTAAAGCTTTAATTTTAAAAGGCTTCTGTAAGAAGAGCCAGAAAGTGTTTTTCCACTGTCTGGAGATTCCAGCCAGTATGACCTTGGATTCTTTTGAACTCTTGATAACACGCATTCCTTTCGAACTATTGTCAGCTTTAAGCCCATAGATGTTTGAGAGATGTTGTCTACAATATCAGTTTGTTATTGTTCCATGAAAGATGTTTGCACAAAGTTGGAGCAGAATTCAGAGAAGACTTTGTTCGTTCAATTTAAAGACTTGGCGATCCGCCAAGACCTCTTTAAAATCATGGAGCTCGGGACTTCCGGTGGCGCTATGGAGGGCTAGAAGATAACGCCAGCCAGCTCCGCGCAAAAAATGGGGGATTAATGGACCTACCTGCTGCCTGCTGCCTGCTGCCTGCCGTCTCCGCACCGATTATTGTGAGTGACGTCATCAGGCGCGCGACTAGTTATGTCTACAACACGCAGCCCACCTGAAAAATCGAAAATTCGATCAACCAGGCAGAGACCGGCAGAAGGCCTGACTGAAGCCTCGGACTCAGGTAGGACCTCATACCAGGAAGATGTATCGAAAAGAACAGCGAAAAAAACTGAAAGTGAAGAACTTAAAACTTTTATTTCACGTGAAAATGCTGGTTTAAACGAGGAAATAAACCAGATGAATACTCAAATGAAAGAATTACAACTTGAAACTAATTCCAATATTAATAACAAGGCTAAGAAAATATCGGAAGACCTGAAGAAAGAAATTACAGAAATGATGAGTGAAATGTCAAAGGAGATGAATGATAAGATCGAAAAGGTCAAAACCAACTTTGAAAAAAGGCTGAATCCTGTGGAGGAGGTACTGGACCAACAGACGGCTGGTATAAAAAGCCTTGAAGAACTAGCTGACATAAGTGCTGGGACTACAGCAAAGCTGGTTACAGAAAATGAATATCTAACGGATTTACTGACCAAAATAACCGAGAAATGTACTACACTAGAAGGTCGCCAGAGAAGACAAAACCTAAGAATCGCGGGTATTCCCGAAGGACGAGAGAAAGATAAAGACCCTCGAGAACTTACTGCGAACCTACTGCAAAATGTTTTATCTCTGGAACAAAAGCCTTTATTAGCCCGAGCACATAGAGTGAGGAGACGTCAGACAAGACTAAATGCCCCCCCAAGACAAATGATTATAAAGGTACAATATGACTACGTCTTGGAGGAGATAATGCGAAAACTTCGAGAAACAGAAACCTGGTATTTGAAGGACAAAGGATCAGTATCTACCGAGATTACCCAGCAGAAGTTTCCAGGAAACGAAGAGCATTAAATGAGTCTAAAAGTCTTCTGAGGGGAGTGGAAAATTTGAAATATGGCCTGACTTATCCAGCTACTTTAAGAGTTACTTTTAACAACAAGGAATGTTTCTTCTCCAATCCTGCGGAAGCACTGGACTTTGCCCAGCAGATTAAGACCTGAGAAGGCCCTATCATCGAATATACTGACTTTTATGGACTTTACAAGAATCTACAAGACTCTGCAAGACTTCATAAGACTTCGCAGGACCGGATGGAACTGGATAACGCTGGATGGAAGCTGGAGAAAGATGTGGATCGGAAAACCTCACATGGATACTAATAATTAGTATAATCATATTATTAATACAAATAACTAATACATATTAAAGTCATACTGTGGTATTTTTACTAATCACTAATTTTACTAATAATCTAATAACTAATAAATATCAAAATTATAGCGTATCACTTTTATTAATTAAAATTAATTATTATTACTAATAACTAATGTTCATTTATGTTGGAATGATTAGAGTCAAATATAGAGCTGGATTTTGTTTGGAGATTTTTCTTTTACACCAGTAATTTTCATTTTTACTTCTTGTTTTTCTTTCATCTTATGTGTTTTTTTCTTTTTTTTATAATTAGATTTTCAAATAAGTTTTAAATATATGTATTTTTATATTTTCAATTATTATAATCTGAATATTTTTTCTTCTCTTTTTTTAATGTAATACCCCCGGTAAAATATCATTACGGAATAATAATTCCAAAAAAACAGGGAGCTGGTTAACTTAGTAACATCAACTACGGAAGTCGGTAGATGGTTAGCCATGCTAGTATGGCTAGCACTAACTACAATAATACTAGATGTCGTTTTTTCTTCCTTTGTGCACTATACTAACCTCTTAATCTATCCTTTCTTCTTTTCTTTTATAAACTATTATTGTTTTTTTCAGTTTGAATGGAGTTATATATTGGATCAAAGAGATATACACGTGAGAGGCATTCACGGGACTTAAAATTCATCTATTCGGTGTTCGGGTGTAAGGTCAGGTCTGTCGGGCTGAACCATCGGCTCTATTATAGACCCCCATAGACAAAAGATGCAAGACTTAAAAATGAATATGGGGAATGAAGGAATAACGTTTTGTAGTTGGAATGTTAAAGGTATTAATGAACCAATTAAGAGAGGTAAAGTATTAGCACATTTAAAAGCAATTAAAGCTGATGTAATTTTTATTCAAGAAACCCACTTAAAAAAAGATGCTGAGCATAGGCTGAAAGCTAAATGGATAGTTAAAACGTATCATTCTTCTTTTAACGCATAAATCAAGAGGCGTAGCAATATTATTTCGCAAAGGCATTTTATTTAAACATACATCAACTATAACTGATAACGATGGCAGATACATTATTGTAATAGGAGAATTAAATGCACAAAAAATGATTTTTTGTTAATGTATATGGACCAAACTTTGATAGTCCATTGTTTTTCAAGAAAATATTTAACAATATCCCGGAATTAACACAATATAACCTAATAATTGGAGGAGATTTAAATTGTACACTAGATCCTTACTTAGACCGATCTACAAGACAAAGGAAAACTAAATCACATTCTAGTGACTTATTAAATGCATATATGGAAACTACTAATATTAAAGATGTTTGGAGAGTAGAAAATCCTACTGGACGAGAATATTCTTTTTATTCGTCGGTACATAAAAAGAATAGATTACTTTTTGGTCGATGCCAAACTTATTTCACTCACTTATAATTCTAAATATCACAATATTATAATTTCAGATCATGCACCTTTAACATTTAAGATTAAAATAAATGGTAAAACAGAAAAATGGGGACAGTGGAGATTTAACCCACAAATTTTAAAAAACAAAATAACTCAGGAATATATTACAGAACAGATTAAGATTTTCTTCGAAACAAATGATAAACCGGAAATATCTTGTTCCTTATTATGGGAAACGTTTAAAGCATATCTCCGGGGAATCATGATTTCCTCCCAAGCATTTTATAATAAAAAGAATCGAAAGGACCAACAAGAACTGGAAAAGGAGATTAAACAATTAGATATAGAGAATGCAGCTAATCCATCTATAATGTTACATAATAAAATTGCAGCATTGAAATATAAATTAAATAAAATATATTCAGATCAAGTTGTAAAACTTTATCAACATACTAAACAATTACAGTGTGAATTTGGACATAAACCTCCAAAATTATTGGCTCGCCAATTAAGGAAGATGGAGGCAGAAAAAATAATCCATAGGATTAAATCACATAATGGCGAACTATTAATACAACCTAAAGATATTAATGAGCGATTTATGCAATACTATAAAAATGTATACACTGCTAAAACAACAGAAAATAAGATAGGAATAGAAGCATTTTTTAAAAAATGTAACCTTAAGGGGTTGGACTCACAAAATAGAGAATCATTAAACGCTGAAATTTCAGTAAAAGAAATCCAAGAATCTATTAGATCATTAAAAAATGGTAAAACACCGGGACCAGATGGTATTGGCTCGGAATTCTATAAAACATTTTATGATCAGATTGTACCACGTCTGAAATCATTATATGAATATATATATACACAGCAGAAATTACCAGAAACGTTAAATGAATCTATTATAACACTTATACCTAAAATAAACAAAGACCTGGATGAACCAGGATCATTTAGAGCTATAGCTCTTTTAAATACTGATCAAAAGATATTAACCAAAATATTAGCACAAAGTCTAAGCACAGTTATTAATGAATTAATTCACCCCGATCAAACAGGATTTATACCAAAACGATATTCCTCATATAACTTGAGATGGTTATTCAATATTATATATTCGAAAAGAGGTATTAAAAAAGATCTAGTAGTTATCTCGTGAGATGCAGAGAAAGCCTTCGATCAGGTGGAATGGTCCTATTTGTTTTCGGTTATGGAAACTTTCAAATTGGGAGAGAAGTTCATTACTTGGATCAAATTATTATATACAAACCCGACAGCTAGAATAATAACAAATCAAATGTTATCAACTAAATTCAATTTGTCTCGAGGCTGTAGACAAGGTTGCCCTTTATCCCCCCCTACTGTTTGCACTTGCAATAGAACCGTTAGCTCAGAGGGTGAGATCACATCCTGAAATATATGGGTATGATACTAGAGATACTAAACATAAAATCTCCTTATACGCGGATGATGTATTACTTTACATCACAAAACCAGAAATTAGTATCCAAAATTTGTTAAAATTAATAACTAAATTCGGATCTTTTATAGGATATAGTATCAATTGGAATAAAAGTGAACTTATGCCAATAACGGTAAATAACTTACACATATTACAAATTTCCTTTTAAGATATCAAATGAAAAAATTAAATATCTTGGAATTTATGTAACAAAAAGATTTGATTCTTTATTTAAATCTAACTTCCCACCACTATTGAATAAATTAAATAAGAATATTTTATATTGGAAAACTCTACCTATTTCAATGTTAGGTAAAATTAATATAATAAAAATGATTTTTCTCCCACAACTATTATATCTTTTCCAATTAATTCTGATATATCTTCCTAAAAAATTCTTTAAGACGGTGGACTCCCTAGTTACTAACTTTATTTGGGATTATAAGAGCCATAGAATAAATAAAAAACATTTATGTAAATTAAAAATAAATGGAGGTTTAGCACTACCAAATTTTATGTTTTATTACTGGGCAGTTAATATTAAAAATATGATTTTTTGGTTAGAAGAGACAGATAACCAACCAATTTGGTTAAATATGGAAAAAGAAGATTGTTCTCCTTTTGAAATTAGTTCAATAATATTCGCTAATATTAATTTAGCTAAGAAAATCTATAGTGAAAACCCGATAATAGAAAGTGGAATACGTATTTGGAAACAAATAAAGAAAACATTAAAACTGAAATCTATACCACTAGCCCTTACCATTGTAAATAACGTTACATTTAAACCTTCAATGATGGATAAAAGCTTTTTACAATGGAAAAACAAGGAAATTATTAAGGGTTACACAAAAAGCTGGAGAAACTCAGCGGGTGCAGCAGCATCTAAGGAGCGAAGGAGATAGGCGACGTTTCGGGTCGAGACCCTTCTGGGTGATCTCTATAAGGAAAACTCTTTCCTTTCATTTCAAGAATTACAACAAATTTATGGACTACATTCTAAAGATTATTTTAGATATTTACAAATCAGAGATTATGTAAAGCAAACACACAGGAACTTAGAAATAGAAAGACAGAAATTTTAGATGAATGTCTAAATAAACATCCGAACACAGAAAAAATGATTTCATATATATATATAACACCCTATTGGAAAATGATGTCCCATCAACAGAAATATATAGACAATCTTGGGAAAACGAATTAGGTCAAATTATCAGACCAGAAGTATGGGACGAAAGTTTACAACATATACACCATTGTTCGTTAAATGCTAAACACTCTCTTATACAGATTAAAATACTACATAGACTACATTATTCAAAATCCAAACTACATAACATCTTTCCAAAAGTATCTCCCATATGTGATAAATGTCAACATTTAGAAGCTAATCTGACACACTCATTTACAAATTGTGTAAAAATTACAAAATTTTGGATAGAAATATTTAGGATAATTTTGAATGTTGTCAATATAACTCTGACTCCTGATTCAAAGTTAATAATACTAGGAATACTGGAAACAGACCAATTAATAACAACAAATCAAAGAATCTTTATTGATTATGGTTTAATCATTGGGAAAAAATTAATACTAAAATTCTGGAAAGGTCCTACATCCCCCACAATCAAAATGTGGAATACAGAAATGTCAGAGACACTCCATCTGGATAGATTGAGGCTTGTCCTAATGGACAGGTTGGATCTCTTCAGAGGGATATGGTCTCCATATATTGAATATTTACAGGGTCAAAATGGCTCAGTGCGAGGGCTTGACTGAGGCCTGAATAATAGAATGGATGAAGAATTATACATAATAAATCATGCTTATATCTCCAATGACGGATAATTGATTAATACTCCATTCACTTCCTTATTTTCTATATTATTTTTCTCTATCTTTTCCTACTTTATAGAAAAAATTTTAAAAGTGTATAGAAACATAAAGTCTTAAATCTTAATATTAATATTAATAATATTATGAATGTATCTAATGTATTTTTATTAATATGTTTCTACAATAAAAATATTTAACAAAAAAAAAAAATCATGGAGCTCGAAGATGAAGAAAGAGCCATGCCTGAGGAAAACTCAATTTTTTTTTTTTTTTAATTTTTTTTATTGTAGAAACAATATATACCGAGTACACTCTTATACGGCAGTGAAAATTATATAATATACAAAATTATATAATATTGATTATCAATTGATACTGTTTGTGTTAATTATAATGTTATCCATTATACATTTCCTGGTTATTTATTTTGTATAATTGGGAGTGTATGTAGTATATTCCTAAAATAAGCAATATACTCACACTTCTCATACCATAGATATTCTTCTAATTACCAAATACAAATCCCCCCTAATATAACTACATAATACCCAATCTTAACCAAACTTCTATGATATTCATAATATTTTCATAATATTAAGAATGTTTGTATTATTATTAACTTTATATTTCAAAATTATTATATAGTTGAAAATGCACAATTTTATATAATTACAAATTTAAGACATCTATAATCTTTTCATACAAGTAATAATAGGTGTATTCATATTAAGAATTTATATAATATGTTTCTATATTTTTTTTCCCTAATTAAAGATAGAAAGATAGAGAAAGAGAGTAGAAAATAGAAAAGAAAATGTGAGAAGTTTGATGGAGATTAAAATATTACTAAATAATCCATTCTTGGAGATACATTCATGGTTTATTATATGTATTTCTTCATCCATTCAGATATTCAGGCCTCAGTCAAGTCCCTGCGCCGAACCATTATGACCCTGTAGATATTTAATGTATGGAGACCAAATCCCTTTGAAGAGATCTAACCTGTCCATAAGGACAAGTCTCAATCTCTCCAAGTGAAGTGTCTCCGTCATTTCTGTATTCCACATTTTAATTGTTGGGGATACAGGGCCTTTCCAAAATTTAAATATTAATTTTTTCCCAATTATTAAAGAATAGTCGATAAAAGTTCTTTGATTCCTTGTAATTATTTGTTCCGTTTCCGTATTCCAAGTATGATTAACTTTGGGTCAGGAATCATAGTAATATTAACAACATTCGAGATTATCTTAAATATTTCATTCCAATATTCTACAATCTTCGTACAATTAGTAAATGAATGTGACAAATTTGCTTCTAAGATTTGACATTTATCACATATAGGTGATAATTTTGGAAATATATTATGTAATTTAGATTTGGAATAATGTAATCTATGTAAAATTTTAAACTGTATAAGAGCATGTTTAGCATTTAACGAACAGTAATGTATGTGTTGTAAGCTTTCTTCCCATATTTCTGGGTTTATTATTTGACCTAATTCATTTTCCCAACGCTGTCTGTGTATTTCCGATGATGGAATATCACTTTCCAACAAAATATTGTAAATGTATGATATCATTTTTTCTGTATTTGGATGTTTATTCAAGCATTCATCTAAAATTTCACTCTTTCTATTTCTGAATTCTTGTGTATTTGCAGAGATATAGTTTCTGATTTGTAAGTATCTGAAATATTCATTATTATGAAGCCCGTAAACTTGTTGTAATTCTTGAAATGAGAGAAAAGAATTTTCCTTATAAAGATCCCCTATATTTAAAATTCCTTTATTTTTCCATTGTATAAAAGCCTTATCCATCGTTGAGGGTTTAAACGTAAAATTGTTGGCAATAGTAAGACCTAGCGGAATAAATTTTAGTTTTAATGTTTTCTTTATTTGTTTCCAAATACGTATTCCACTTTCTATTATCAAGTTTTCACTATAAATTTTCTTAGGTACATTAATATTAGCAAATATTATAGAGCTAATTTCAAATGGAAAACAGTCTTCTCTTTCCATTTTTAACCAGTTTGGTTTATTATCTGTTTCTTCTAACCAGAAATTCATATTTTTAATATTAACTGCCCAATAATAAAACATAAAATTTGGTAATGCTAAACCCCCGTTTATTTTAGCTTTACATAAGTGTTTTTTATTTATTCTATGGTTCTTATAATCCCAGATAAAGTTAGTGACTATAGAGTCTACTTTTTAAAAAAAATTTTTAGAGAGATATCGGGATTGATTGAAATAAATATAATAATTGTGGGAGGAAAATCATTTTTATTGCGTTTATTTTACCTAACATTGAGATAGGTAAACTTTTCCAGTATAAGATATTTTTATTTAATTTATTCAGTAATAACGGGAAATTAGACTTAAATAGAGAGTCAAATCTTTTTGTAACAAAAATACCAAGATATTTAATATTTTCATTTGTTATCTTAAAAGGAAATTGTTGTAATATCTGTAAGTTATTCATGGTTATTGGCATAAGTTCACTTTTATTCCAATTGATACTGTATCCTGAAATTAAACCAAATTCCGTTATTAGTTTTAACAAATTACAGATACTTATTTCCGGTTTAGTAATATAAAGTAATACATCGTCCGCATATAACGAGATTTTATTCTTAGTATCTTTAGTATCATATCCATATATTTCCGGGTGCAATCTTACCCTTTGAGCAAGAGGTTCGATTGCTAACGCAAACAGTAATGGTGATAAAGGACAGCCTTGTCTACAACCTCGAGATAAACTAAACTTAGTTGATAACATATGGTTTGTTGTTATTCTAGCTGTTGGGTTTGCATATAATAATTTAATCCAAGTAGTAAACTTATCACCAAGCTTAAAAGCTTCCATCACCGAAAATAAATAAGGCCATTCCACCTGGTCAAAAGCTTTTTCTGCATCCAACGAGATAACTACTAAGTCTTTTTTATCACTTCTTTTCGAATATATGATATTAAATAACCGTCTTAGATTATATGAAGAATATCTTTTAGGTATAAATCCTGTTTGATCAGGATGAATTAATTCGTTAACAACTTTGCTTAATCTTTGTGCAAGTATCTTTGTTAAAATTTTTTTGATCCGTATTTAATAAAGCAATTGCTCTATATGATCCTGGGTCATCCAAATCTTTATTTATTTTGGGTATAAGTGTTATAATAGATTCGTTCAATGTATCTGGTAATTTCTCTTGTGTATATATCTGTTCATATATAATGATTTTAAATATGGGACCATTTGGTCATGAAAAATTTTATAAAATTCCGAGCCTATACCATCTGGTCCTGGAGTTTTACCATTTTTTAATGATTTAATAGATTCTTGGATTTCTTTTATTGAAATATCAGCATTTAATAGTTCTCTATTTTGTAAATCTAATTCTTTTAAGTTACATACATTTAAAAAGTCGTCTATTTCTGTTTTATTTACTGTCGCTTTACCAGTATACAGATTTTTATAATATTGCATAAATCTTTCATTAATATCTTTGGGTTGTATTAATAATTCACCGTTTTGTGATTTAATCCTATGTATAATTTTTTCAGCTTCAATTTTCCTTAATTGTCGAGCCAATAATTTTTGTGGTTTGTCTCCAAATTCAAACAGCAATTGTTTAGTATGTTGATAATATTTTAAAACTTGATCAGTGTATATTTTGTTTTAATTTATACTTCAATGCTACAATTTTATTATGTATTATTATATCTGATTTTGTTGCATTCTGTATATCTAATTGTTTAATCTCCCTTTCTAAGTCCTGTTGTTCCTTCCGAATCTTTTTATTATGGAATGCTTGTGAAGAAATCATAATTCCTCGAAGATATGCTTTAAATGTTTCCCATAATAAAGAGCGAGATATTTCTGGTTGATCATTTATTTCAAAAAACATCTTAATCTGAGTTATAATATATTCCTGAGTGGCTTTATTTTTTAAAATTTGTGGGTTAAGTTTCCATTGTCCTAGATTTTCTGTTTTACCATTTATTTTAATTTTAAATGTTAATGGCGCATGATCTGAAATTATAATATTATGATATTTAGATTCGTAAGTAAGTGAAATAAGCTTTGCATCTACCAGAAAGTAATCTATTCTTGAATAAGTTTTATGTACTGGCGAGTAAAAGGAATATTCTCGACCAGTAGGATTTTCTGTTCTCCAGACATCTTTAATGTTAGTCGTTTGGATGTATGCGTTTAATAAATCACTAGTATGCGATTTAATTTTTCTTTGTTTTGAAGATCTATCTAAATAAGGGTCTAATGTACAATTAAAATCTCCTCCAATTATCAAATTGTAATGTGTTAATTCCGGAATATTATTGAGTACTTTCTTAAAAAAATAAAGGACTATCAAAATTTGGTCCATAGATATTAACGAAAATCATTTTTTCCCTATTTATTTCTCCTATCACAATAATGTATCTGCCATCTTTATCAGATATAGTAGATGTATGCTTAAATAAAGTACCTTTACAAAATAATATTGCTACGCCTCTTGATTTATGCGTAAAGGAAGAGTGATATATTTTGTCTATCCATTTGGCTTTCAGCCTATTTTCAGTGTCTTTCTTTAGGTGAGTTTCTTGAATATAAATTACATCAGCTTTAATTGCCTTTAAGTGTGTCAATATTTTTCCTCTTTTTATTGGTTCATTGATACCTTTAACATTCCAACTGCAAAAGGTTAATCCCTCATTCCCCATATTTCTTTTTAAATCCTGCATTTTAGATTTGTGGGAATCTAGAATAGAGTCCAAGGGTCCGTGCAGTAGACCTAACCTTACACCCGAACACCGAATAGATGAATTTTAAATCTCTTTTATGTACTTCACGAATATATCTCCATTGTTCCAGTGTGTAGCTCCATTCAAACTGAAAGATATAATAAGCATAAAAGGATAGTGAAGAGTAGATAAAGAGATTAATAGAGTGCATAAAGAATGAAAAAACTACAAATGAAATATTTGTAGTTTGTGTAAGCCATACTATATTGGCTATCCATCTAAAGGCTTCCGGCATTGATGTTATTAATTTAGCCAGCTCCTAGATTTAAGGAATTATTATTCCATGATAATATTTTAACGGGGATATAATATTAAAGAAATGAAAGGAGTGATATTAATCATCATAAAAGTATGTATATCTAAAATTAATTTAAAAATCTAATTATAAAACCGCAGGTAAAGAATTTTTAAAGTACAAAAAATAAAAATCATTATTAAAAAAGAAAAAAAATAAGGGGAGGGTATCTCCAAATTTAACAAGACATAAGATATTAATTATTAGTAATATTAATTAGCAATAGTAAACAATCTTGGTTAATAATAATCATAGTGATAATAAAACCGCGTTATGATTTTAGTATGTGTGTTATTTATTTGTGTTAGTTATATATTATGACTAATTGTCAATGTTCAGCGAGCATCTTCCAATCCGGGAAAACATTTCGTTCCATACGACATTGTCCGTTCCTTCTAGTTTCTTCTAATTCCATATTATCGTATGAAGTCTCATAGAATGTTAAGAGACCGTACTAGGTCTTTAAAAATAGTAAAATACAGTATGTTTGCTTGTAGATGGTTTTCAAGTGTGAAACTGCTTTGCAAATTCCATTGCTTCTGCTGGAGTCTTGAAGAAATGTTCCACGTTGTTATAAGTAACTCTTAGGATGGCTGGGTAATTCAAACCGTATCTCAAGTTTTCTACACCCCTCATAAGGTTTTTGGCTTCGTTAAACGCTTTTTGTTTTCTGGCAACCTCTGGGGGATAGTCTCGATAGATACTGATTCTTTGTCCTTGAAACATCAGATTCTTTGTTCCCGAGGCTCTCCGCATAATATCCTCCAGGATAAAATCATATTGTAACTTTACAATCATTTGTCTTGGGGGGGGCATTTGTACTGGTCTGTCTTCTGCCGACTCGATGTGCACGAGCTAATACAGGCATATCATCCAAAGATAAAACAGCTTGCAGTAATTTAGCAGTGAATTCTCGAGTGTCTTCGTATTTCTCTAGACCTTCAGGAATCCCTGCAATCCTCAAGTTCTGCCTTCTCTGATAGCCTTCTAGCTGAGTGCATTTATCTGTTACTTTAGATAACAACTCCAGTAGACGTTCTTGTTCTGTTATCAGCTTTGCTGTAGACACAGTACTAGCCTCCGCTATCTTTTCAAGGTTTTTCATGCCATCAGCTTGTTGTTCCACCACATTTGCAATAGGATCAATCTTATTTTGAAAGTCTTTTTTAACATTTTCAAGTTTAACCTCCATCTTGCGTTCCATATTATTGATCATATCAATAAATTCATTCTTCAATTTTTCTGATTCTTTCTTGAACTTATTATCAATTTGTATCTTTGTATCTTTTTGAAATTCACTCCATTGATTTTTCATCAAGTCCATCTGATTATTAATTTGACAAATTTCTTCCTTTATATCTCCCTTTATTTCTTTCATTTCTTGCTTTATATCTTTCATTTCTGCCTTGAACTCTCGCTTTAAATCAGCCATCTGATGAGAAATAAAAGCTCTCAAATCCTCACCTCCTGTGTCTGCTTTCCTGGAGACATCTTCCAGGGAGCTGGCCCTACTCGAGTCCGAGGCTTCTCCCAGGCCTTCTCCCGCTCTCGCCCGGGTTTTTCGACCTTTTGTCTTGTCGGTAAGGCTCCGTGCCGTCATGGTTTGTCGCAGGGCTGATGACGTCACCCGGTACCGTCGATGTTGAGGCGGCAGACAGTGTAAAGCAGGCAGTCGGTAAAGTCTTTTTAAGTCCCCGTTTTTCCAAAATTTTTACGGAGCTGGCTGGCGCTATGCTTTAAGACTCCATAGCGCCACCGGAAGTCTTTCGGAAAACTCAATTTTGGGAACAAGTTAACGAGTCAGTTGAAAACTACAGAGAAATGTATCGAGAAGAAACAAATAATACACATGCTGCCTACTTGAAATAAACTGAGAAGGAGGGAAACTGGTTACCAGATTAATTGAGAAACAAAATAAATTAATGGAATCAGTACAGAATGCGATTGAAGTGAAATCTAATATGAGCCAACTATGGAACCTCTGCAAAGAGGTTGGAAAGAAAAAGAATGTGCTGCTGTGTTCACAGCCATCTTGGGAAGAACACATAAAACACACCCGGTGGGAGGAAGACAAGGTGAAGATATTCAATGGTTTAATAGATGAGGCAGAGGAGTGGTTATCTGAAATTATACCACAATTTACTAGCTTAGCAGCTGGAAGTGCGATGCAACAAGGTGCCAGAAAGGAAGGTGAAATTACACCACGAGGTAATATCTCCACGAGGTTCAAGACATAAATCTGGTTCTACAGCCAGTTCGGTATCAAGGGCTTCTGCTCGATTGGGAGTTGAAGCTGGTCTATCTGCTCTCTCAATAGAAGCGGATGCCTTGAAGATGAAACATGAGATTAAGCGAGAAGAAGAAGAGATGATACAACGGGACGATCAGCAGAAAGAAGAGATCAGACGACGGGATGATCAGAGGAAAGAAGAGATAAGACGAGAAGAAGAAGAGATGAGACAACGGGAAGAGCAGAGGAAAGAAGATATGAGGCGACGAAAGGAACAACTGGAACTTGACACAAAAATGGCAGTGGCCAAATCTAAGAAGAAGATTCTGTAATGTAAAGATGCAGCTCTAGATCATCGAAGACGATGAGCTCTGGACCAAGAGAAAAAACTGCTCACAGTGAGTCAGCAGTTGGATCAATTCCACTATCGAGGTCCACCAGATTTCATGGCTTTGAACACCCTTTGGAATGGAGGAAGATGGGTGAAACTTAATCTCAGCAAATGAGTGCTATATCGAAACAAACTTTTTAAAAATATTTTTTTTAATTTTTATTAGAAGTAAGTACAATAATGTGGTACTTGAGTACCTAATACATACATACATATTTCCATTCTTGTACAACTTCGTATTTTTTATTTAATAATAAAAGAACAGTGAAACAAAAATAAAATAAAGAGTGTCAGAATAGATAGACAAGCGAGTAGAAACAGATAGCGAAAGAAATAAAGAACAGAGATGAAAAGCTAAAAAGATTGAAAGAAAAAGAGAAAGTAGAGAAAAGAGAAATTAGGAGAGATTTTGTATTTTTGCCCATCCGTCACCCGGTTCTGAACCATTTAATTTCTCAGGTTATGTTATGTTGCACCATATGCTTGTAAAAAGTTGATAAAAGGAAACCAGGTCTTTAAGAATTGGTCTACTTTGCCTAGTAGGCGGAATCTCATTTCTTCAAGATGTAGTGTTTCCGACATATTTGAAATCCACATTTTGAACGCCGGCGTCGTTGCGTTTTTCCAGAATTTGAGTATGTTTTTTTGCTGTTATTAAACCGTAATTAAGAAGAGCTTCTTGGAATATAGTTAGTTTACTTCCCTCTTCCATTGATCCAAAGATAATCAGTTCTGTATTGGGGTTCAATTTTGTGTTAAATAGTTTTGTAAAAGTTCCAAAAATTTCATTCCAAAATTTATGCAGTTTTGTACAAGAGACAAAGGAATGTGCTATAGTGGCATTTTGAGTTAGACATTTGTCACAGATGGGGAAACATTTGAAAATATTTTATTCAGTCTAGTTTTTGAATAATATAATCTATGTAAAATGTTAAGTTGAATTAGGTTATGTCTTACATTAATTGAACATTTATGTACATATAATAGATTTTTTTCCCATCTGTCATTCGAAAGTTTTATCAATAACTCTTGTTCTCAGTCCCTTCTAATTGTCATTGGTGTTTTTATATTTAGACTTATATTATATTGCTTGATTCAGCCTTTCTATTCAGTCCTTCCTCTAATAAATCTGGGGTTAGAGTTTGATATCTTTGTATATATTTTTTCAAATTGTCTTTAATTTGAAGATATTTTAAATATTGATTACTTTTCAAATTATATTTTAGTTGTAATTGTTGGAATTATAAAAATGTTCCCATTTCATACATATCTCCCATCATTTTAATTCCTATTCTTTCCCAATGGATAAACGTTTTATCAATAATACATGGTTTGAATGAGGGATTATTAGCTATTGGAGAAAGAAGCGATAAATTTCTTGATTTTAAAGTTAATTTTATTTGTTTCCAAATTCGTATTATACTGTGAATAATTGGATTCTTCTTATATATTATATTGTTCAGTTTCATCGGGGAAAGAAGGATCGCTCCTATACAGTAAGGGGAACAATCCTCTTTCTCCATTCTTATCTAATCTATCTGTTGGGCAGAACTGTCCAACCAGTAGGTTATATTTTTAATATTCACTGCCTAATAGTAATACAATAAGTTAGGGAGTGTCAGTCCCCCTGATTCTTTAGATTTGCACAAGTGTTTTCTTTGAATTCTGTGTGATTTATAATCCCATATGAAATTTGTAATATCAGAATCTAGTTTATTAAATAATTTTTTTGGTAAGTATATTGGTATTGATTGAAATAGGTACAATATTTGTGGTAAGAAGATCATTTTTATCGCATTTATTGTGCCTATTAACGACATCGGCAGTGTTTTCCAAAATTTTAATCAACCCATTTAATTTAGTTAATAAAGGCATATAGTTTGTGTTGAGAAACAAAGTATTAATGGAGCTTCTGTGGGTGCTCAAGACAAACCAATAGCGGACCACGCTTTTCAGAGGCCTGATGCACTGGCTCGAGAAAGCCAATTTTGAGTCACAGAGGCCTGTTTACCAACAGGTGGAGCCAAGCCAAGGTAATCAGGATGGATTATTGGCATTGGTGAAAAGTCAAGCTGAATTCATAGCTCGACAAAATATCTCTCTCATTCTACCACCAGCAGAAATGCCTACATACGATAGGATCCTTTGCTGTATTAAACTTTCGTAAGGGCATTAGAAGAAGTATTAGAAATTAGAGTTATGGATGAAAAGGAGTGCTTACAATTTCTGATGAAGTATACAAGCGGAGATATTCGCACATTGGTAGAAAGTTGTCAAATTGTGCCAGGCAGTCAAGGCTATAAAGATGCAAGAAGGTTACTTAAAGAACATTTTGGCAATGAACAGAGGATTGCTAATGCATACATGGAGACGGCCCATGATTTGGAAAGAAATCAAGCCAGAAGATGGGAAGGCATTGAGTAAATATGCAATATTTCTGAGAGGTTGTTGCAGCTCGATGAGAAATCTCGGCCACATGGAGGAAATTAATCTTGCGAGTAATACTAGAATCATCATTAGCAAGTTGCCCAAAAGAATGAGAGAAAGGTGGAAATATGAAGCAGGCGTAATAATGGATGAAAGGAAGCAAGTAGCCAGGCTACCAGACCTGGTGGAATTCTTAGAAAGGGAAGTACGGTACATGTTAGAGCCACACTACGGGACTATTGAAGATTATAAACCAATTGCAACTAACAAAGGTTCTACCTTTACCAAAACTGAAGAAATATCAGAACCTATGAGAAATAGATTTGCTATCACAACCAGATCTGTGGAAACGACAGATAGAATGAAAGGCAATGTGTCTATTAGCAAACAAATAGTATTTTGTTTCTTATGTGGTGAAGTTGGTCATACCATAAGTTGGTGTTGAAGAATCAAGATGAAAGAATGTGAAGAAAAGATGGATTTCTTGAAAGAGAAGGGAATCTGTTTTGGATGTTAGAAAAAAGGACATATGGTGAGCGACTAAAAATTCTATGATTTGTTATAAGTACAGGCAATATCATCCTGAAGCACTTCACACTGAAGAAGAGATACCAGAACATTGGGAAGAAGAAGAACTGGAACAAATAGATGAAGAGCTATCAGAGCAAATAGAAGAAGATGGAGCAAATGGAACAGAAGAAGAAGCCAACTACTAGAGATGCTATCACCTCACCTCAAGTAACTGCTCATATTGGGGCTGGGAATGAAGTTTGTAATGTTTCTATCTTACCAGTACAGGTAAAGAATAGCAAGACGAATACAGTGTTGCAAACATATGCTTTTATGGATCACGGATGTTCGACTACCTTTTGTACAGAAAACCTGACGAGAAGGCTGAACATTACAGGAGAAGAGAATACGATTCGATAGCATACCATGATAAAGAGAGCAGGAGTCATTAGATTACGAGTATGGAGATATCCAGTTTTGGATGAAATTACTTTTGTACCAATATCTGAAGTGTTTACACATGGAACCATCCCTGTTGATCGTCAACATATACCAAAACATGAAGACTTGAAACAATGGCCTTACCTGAAGGATGTCAAGATATCTGAAATAAATTCTAGTGTTGATCTACTTATCGGAGCAAATGTTTTGAAAGCATTGTTTACCTATACAGATTGTTAGGAGCCAAGGTGATGGACCGTATGCTACAAAAACCTGACTTGGATGGGTTATCTATTGCTCCTTAAAAATGAACAACAAAAACAAGAATCTGAAGAACTATCCTACCACTGCTGTTCATCAAATATCTAATGATAAATTAGAAAAGCCGGTGATGAAGCCATACAATCATGACTTCAATGAAAGTACCAGCAAGGAATCTAAAGAGATGTCAAACGAAGAGTTGAAGTTCATGGATATTATGAACTACTCAGTAAAGATTGACAGACACTATTGTCTGGACTTACCTTTCAAACAAGAAAGTGTTAATCTGCCGAATAATCATCGTAAGGCAGAGCAAAGACACCAGAATGGAAGTTTGGCGAGAATACTAAATTTCATGAAGTAAAAATCTCTTTGAAGAATAATTTCTGCAAGGATGATTACTTAAAATCCATGTCTACTGAGCAGGAAGCAATTCAACCAGTAGACCCTCTGACTTCCCTTTGCAATAAGGGAGTTATTCACACTTTCCAAGTGAATCAGCGACAATTGTGAAAGCATTCCACTAGATGATAGAGCCAAAGAAACCAGAGAGTTGGATTTGGACAGAGACAATCTGCCAATGGAAAGAGTTACTAATATTGTACAACGGAAATATGTTATCACAAAAGAAAATCCTGCGGATGAAGTTTCCAGAGAACTGGCAGCGAACCGCTTCTTAAGCGATAAGAGATGGATCAATGAACTAAAATCTCTCTGTAAGCCAGACAGAGAATGGCCAAAGCTTGAGCTGGGATTTTAAATCTCTGCTAATGATCCGGAAATTAAATCAAACCTAATGGTGAACTTTATTGGTAAAAAATCCTGTTATTCTTTTGAAGGATTTTCACACTTCAACATTGCTGTTACAACACATCCATGAGTTTGTTCGGACATGGAGGAAGACGTTTCATGCTGTCAAAGCTTTAGACTGTTATGTTTTGGACTATATATTGGGTATCATGCCTGATTTTAAGGGTTTGGTGCACACAGTACGACTTTAAACTAAAATCAGTGCTTTAATAAGATTAATAATCAAGTTATGCTTGCTTCTAGAAAGCGAAAGTGAAGATGGAAGAGTTGATGAAGTTCTGATTGTGGACAAATAGTGCATGCTATTATTTTCCTCTTTAGTAGAGTGGTTAGTATCCCCACCTGTCACGTGGGAAACTGCGGTTCAATTCCCCGACGAGGAGCCAAGGGGTTCAATTCCCTGATTTTTTTTGCTTTTGATATATGTTAAGCCTCCATGACTACTTTTTTTTGATGTTTATTAATAATTGCCTCGTTATATACTTGGAACAATTAGGGGCCAGTATGTCATGGCCATTTGGCTTGTTTTATGTGTCATTAACTATGGCATGTGTCTTTAAATTTTAGACTGCCCGTTATTATGTGGGTGGGATTTATGATGTATTTTAGGGTGTGTTTGTAGCTAAGTTTCTTGCGTAGAAGCTTGTGTTCAGTTTAGTTTAGGACCAGCATGGGGAAGGTTCACCCTTTGACCATGCGAATTGTAATGGAGGTGAGGAGTTTTCTAATGTTTAATGCAATATGCTGGAGTTCGATGAAGATTATAGTTTATGAGTCGGAAGAAGTTTGGATGTACCTTATTGTTTTTCATCAACAATAAAGAATTTATTAATCAAAGGTCTGTGTTTTGAAGATTTATCTGTGAAGAAGCTCTGAAGGTCTCTGACGGTGAGCTCACATGCATATAACAACATTCCCCTTAACCATGCAGTCCACTTAGCGGCTAGAGGGAGTAATCTCTTGAACAATAGAAAAATCTGCTGCTACACTATATGGTTGTGAGTTTATCATATCCATGTTTATCATATCCATATCCGGATTGCTTATGATGGTTATTATTCCTTTACAGCTACTTTAAATTTGGGTGCACTTAAATGAGATTGTAAGGAGTATTGGCATCGTGCTTGTCGCATTGCGAGTATTTTCAATTCCACCCAAGAAGCAAATTCTACATGCAATATGTTAGAAACAAATTTACACGTTAAACAATATCCCAACTCAACCATAGCCACTTTCCTATCATAACTCTTAAATTGGAACTGAAGAACACAATTATTTCTTTTCACGAGATGTTGATTTTCCTTGTCTGAAACTGAACACATTTCAGATATGGGAAGAAAAAGTAATTTGCTTGAAAATAGAAATGGCTGTGATCATCTATGTTGTTGCAAAACGGTTGTGTTTTGTATATAGCGGCTCAACAATACACTAGAAGGCATGCTTTCCACACAATCAACTGATTGGAAGTTCAAGACCATAGGCTATCTGGCAATTTAATTTCTGAAGGGACCGATCTATTGCAACAGAGAATATTTTGATTCGAGAAAAATAACATTGGGCTCCAAGATCCAGAAGAACCATTTAGCTGAAGTCAAAAATGTCTCATGTCTTGAGTCACAATTTAACCAATAATCTCATGGACTTCATCAACTTCACCACCAATTTCCATCCTGCACTCAAATTTACTTTGACCATCTCCGACACCTCCCTCCCCTTTCTTGATCTCACCATCTCCATCACAGGAAATAGATGTCCATTACAAACCCACTGACTCCCACAACTATCTCGACTCTACTTCATCCCACCCTGCTTCCTGCGAAGACTCTATCCCTGACTGCCAATTCCTCCATCTGGGCCGCATCATAACCCAAGATGAAATGTTCCATACCAGGATATCCGAGATGTCCTCATTCTTTAGGGAACAGAGGTTCCTGTCTCCCATCATAGATGAGGCCCTCACCCATGTCTCCTCGGTACCCCACAGCTCCGCCCTTGCTCCCCCTAGTTGCAACAGAGCCAGAGTCTCCTTAGTCCTTACCTTTCACCCCATCAGCCATCACATACAACATATAATCCTCTGAAATTTTTGTCACCTCCAACGTTAGTCACACCTTCCCATTTCCACCCCTTTCTGCCTTCCGCAGACACCATTCCCTCCACAACTCCTTGTTGAACTCATCCCTTCCCATCCATAGCACCCCCTCCCCAGGTACCTTCACTTGCAACCGCCGAAGATGCAACACCTGTCCCTATACCTCCTCCTTTGACTCTGTCCAGGGACCCCCGACACTCCTTTCAGGTTAGACAGAGGTTCTCTTGCACCTCCTCCAACCTCATCTATTGCATCCATTGTTCAAGATGTGGACTCTTATACATTTGGAGGCCAAACGTAGACTTGGAGATCGTTTCACTGAACACCTTTGCTCAGTCCGCATGAATCTACCTGATCTCCTGGTTGCTAAACACTTTAATTCTTCCCATTCTCACACAGACCTTTCTGTCCTAGGTCTCCTCCATTGTCAGAGTGTGGCTAAATACAAATTGGAGGAACAGCATCTCATATTTCGCGTGGGCAGCTTATACATGGTAAGAATTTAGATTTCTCTAACTTCAGGAATCATTAGCATTCCCACTCTCTATCCCTCCCCCATCCAAGTCACACTAGTTTCCTGTTTTCACCCAACAAACAGCTAACGATGGCCTGTTTCATTTATACTCTTTTGCATATTTTTCATTCATCGATCTCTACATCATCTATATCTCACATTTCCCTTATCCCTAACCAGTCTGAAGAAGGGTCTCAACCCAAAAGGGGAAGATAATCCTGAGAGACTGGCAGTTATTTGTGTGGTCAGTGAGAATGCCTTTGGTCTGTCCATGAATGGATAATCCAGGTCAACATTTTTAAAACTGTTTTTGGTTATGATATAATTAGCGGTTAGCACGTGATCGTCATGAACACTTTGCCTGAGGAACACTGTTGGATGCTTTCATACGTGTCCTTGCCAACAGGATTATTGTTCTCAAAGTCTAAATCATGATGTATGAGCACTGTTGACTGTTCATGAGACACGCTGTAACAATTCTAAGAAATTACTGGCTGTCACTGCTAATAATAATCTTTAAGGTCAAAGGGGATAGGCAAATTTCACTCGGACTGTGAAGAGATTCACTAGTGTGCTTTGTGCCTTTTGTCAACTATATACTGTATGTAGTGCAATGCTGACCATTAAAATTAAGTGTGGGAGGGAGGGATAACAAATGCTAAATCTATTCAGTCATACAGCTCATTGCTGAGTTACTACATGTTCTGGCAACCAAGTAAAACAAGCATCAGGACTAAGCCTGCTTTAAAACCTTTTCATCCTCACAGAGTTCCCCAACAACCCTGTGGACATCAATGAAATAAAGGGATTCTTTTCAAATCTTCAAATCTGTTTTTTTGGAGAAAAAGAAACTCCACCAGGCGACCCAGAAGAAGTCAAAGTGTTTTGCCAGCACCGTTGCTGTCTCAAAACTCTCTTCAAGATCTTCTCCCAAAGCTCACCTTCATGCAACCAAAGCCTGGAATTGCCTTTTCTGTTCAGTGGTGTCACTGGGAACACAGTAGGTAATAATCAGACTTCTTATAAATATATATACATATTTATGAACATTTATCCTTTAAGTTTACTACCGATTAAGGAAACTTGTTGGGTACATAGGTACAATGTACAGTCAAGAATATCAGTACATATCCTAACTATGTTTACTTTTAAATGTTACTGTGGATTGGAACAATTTTAACTCTGGCATGAACACACTTACATTTTATACAGTTGCATTTTGGCTGCCTATACTCTTCTGGTGATCATTCCTTTTTCTTTCTTATACTGCATTATAATCATGTGTTGTCTTTCCGCTGACTGGTTAGCATGCAACAAAAGCTTTTCATTGTACCTCAATACACTCGACAATAAATTAAACTGACTAACTGACCAGATAATTTCCTGATCAATTTCTGCTTCACCCTTTCCTACTTAATGGCATCCTTCGTAGAAATGGGAGACCAGAACTGCCTACAGTTCTTCACGAGTTGTCTCTCCAGCAACTTGTCCAGCTCCATCATCATGTCTCAACTTTTGTACTCAATATCCTTCCCAACGAAGACAAGTGTGCCAAATGCCTTCTTCACCACACTGTCCACCTGGCACGCCAGTTTTAGGAAACCATGCCCCTGTACTCTCCAGGTTTCTATAATTTACGGTTGCAACATTCTCCAGGTTTCTATCATTTACGGTGTAAATCCTGTCCTGGTTTTACATACCAAAAATACAATAACTCACACTTGTCAGGGTCAATTCTATTTGTGATTTCTTAGCCCACCTTTACAACTGATCTCGATCCTGTTGTAAACATAGTTATCCTTCCTCACTGCCCCCTTTACCACCAATGTTGGTGTCATCTGCAAATTTACTAAGAATGTAAACTACATTGTCATCCAAATTGTCAATGTAGATAACAATCAGTAGTGGAACTTACACCACCCCTATGGCACTACACTGGTCACAGGTCTCCAATCAGAATAGCAACCCTCCACAACAACCCTTTCACTCCTTCCTCTAAGCCAATTTTAAATCCAATTGGTAAGCTCACTTTGGATTCAATGCGATCTGACACTACAGACAAGCCTATGATGTGGGACCTTGTCAAAAGCCTTTCTAAAGTCTAATAGCCAATGTCCAGCAACCTGCCCTCTTCAATCTTCTTGGATCTCTTTAAAACGTCTATCAGATTTGTGAGACATAATACCCACATACAAAGCCATGCTGACTATGTCTAATCAAGCTATGACTATTCAAATGCTGGCAAATCCTGGCACCACATATCCCCTCCAACAACTTTCCCACCTCTAACGCTGGGCTCACTGGCCTATGGATTGTCCTTCTTGCAATTCATAAATAATGGTACACCATTAGTCACCTTCCTATTCTTCACTGGTGGCTAAAGCCGATGAAAATAGCTCCGCAAGGGGTTTATTCATTTCCTCCCTGGTTTTCCATAAGGTCTGAGGATGCACTTGGTCAGGCCCTAAGGATTTATCCACCCTATGCACTTTAAATCATCTACCATCCAGGTGAGGCAACCTCTTGCTATTCACTTCTTCCTTTTTAATTGTGACTTTAGACCTTAGACTTCAGAGACACAGCGTGGAAACAGACCCTTTGGCACACCGAGTCCACATTGAACAGCAATCACCCCGTACACTATCCTTCACACACTAGGGACAATTATACAACTTACCAAAGCCAATCAACCTACAAACGTGTATGTCTTTAGAGTGTGGGAGTGTGGAAGGAAACCAGACCACCCAGAGAGAACCCAAGCGGTCACAGGGGGAATGTACAAACTCCATACAGACAGCACCGTTGTCAGGATCGAACTGGGTTTCTTGTGCTGTAAGGCAGCAACTCTACCTTTGTGCCATAGTGTCATCCTCTATGTGGGAGGACATTATTCCTCATTCCAAGTATGTGGCCAAAACTGTTTATTTGTTGCCTTACATAGATTTGGTTGGATTTAATTTCTTAGTTCTGATTACTTTGTTACATCTATGATGACTCCCAGTACTATTTTGGTAGTCAATAGTATTCTACAGTGCTGTGATTGTAATGTATTGGTCTAACAATGGCAGCAAAATATGGGAATGAATATCATTTGTATTATGGTTCTTCTCGGTCCATATATAAAAATATAGCAAAAGAAAAGAACATCATTGTATACGTTTATTCTCTGCTGGTAAGTTATTAAAAATAATTATATTTTTCTTAATACATGAAAATATAAATTTACTGGAGCAAACCAATTCATCCATTTTGTTATGCATTAGGCATTGAGAAGGATTATATGAGTTGAAGAATATATATTGCAGAAATCAGATCTGAAAAATCCAGCTGTTAAGGTTTTTGAGTAAGACAGTTTAATGAAGAACTTCACAGGGAATGGGGGAGGGAATTATGTCAGTCACTCATATACTTATGAATATGCTTAATGAACCAATTGATAAAGTCACTCAAGCAGCATAATTATGTGCAGCTGTAATTACACTGATACATATAAGGGAAAAGATCCATTATCAGGCTTGACTATGAACCAATTTTACTAATTAACGTTGAAAGTAAAATGATTACCAAAGCAATCACTTTAAGATTGGGAAAAATATTACCCAAATCAACCATGTAAAGCATGTTGGCATTATTAAAAATAGATCTTTATCAACAGACAATCAAAGGTTTCCTCAGATACTCAGAAAATGTAACAACTCAAATTTGGTTACCGGTATGAACGGAAAGCCTATGATTACATTTCACGAAATCACCTATTACATAGCTTTTCTTGGAGCAACATCTATCTAAAGCATTCTCATGTTTTCATTGAATGGCAGATCAGGCTTGGCTGGAGTGACTATTCCTATGATTATTCATTTGTTCTCGGTAGATCCATACATCTCTGACATCAGATCAGCGCCATTGTAGTAATTTTCCGATTTTGCAAAGATTTCTCAACAGTAACTTTAATGCTC
Source organism: Okamejei kenojei (assembly GCA_035221665.1). NCBI lineage: Eukaryota > Metazoa > Chordata > Chondrichthyes > Rajiformes > Rajidae > Okamejei > Okamejei kenojei. The sequence continues at coordinate 16,118,780 of CM069148.1, read as the reverse complement.
TTCCTATTTACGAATACTTAAGTACTGAGAACTGTGGAGGACAGAAGTTCAGAAAGATTTTAGTTTAGTTTAGTTGAGAGGCACAATGTGGAAAAAAGCCCTTTGGCTCACTGTGACCACGCCGACCATTGATCACGCACCAGGGCCAGATTTACATGTAAGCTTCACAAGCTTAAGCTTAGGGCCTCGAGATCTGGGGAGGGGGGGGCCTTGGCAGGGCTGGATTTACCTATTGACTGAAGCCTAGGGCCTCAAAATCTAGGGGGCCTCCAGCCAAGGTGTTTTTTTCCCAGGGTAAAAAAAATCCGGAGAAAAAAAATAATTGGAGCGCTAGCAGCGTTTCTACTTTGTCGGATATTACCGCAAAATTCTGGTTCCGGCCCGCTGGATGTTTTGGGGGGAAAGAATTGCGACCATCTGCGCCTGTGCAGTTGGGGGAAGCCGGTGACGCAGTAGCGATGCAAAAATGACGCTGTCTCTCCACGCGTGCGCAGTGGGCCTGGGCGGGTTCACATTTCCATTTACACTCCACACAATCACCTCGATGCCTCGTGTCTACCAAAGATCCTAGAGTCTACTCCAGGTAAGTTGGTGGAATATTGCGTTGCGATAGGGAGGGAGAGAGAGGTGGAGGGAGAGGGAGGGGAAAGGAGGAGGGAGAGTGAAAAGGGGATTATCTTTAGTGATATTGCAAAATTAAGGTAGGTTTTAGAACAATTATATTTTCTCCTCCATATGAAAAATAATCAAACCAATTGGAACTGCTTTCTTTTCCTTGATAACAATACTGAAAAGTATGTATTCCATAGTTTGTGACTTTCATTTTGCATCATATTTTTAATGTGCACATACTAACACAGGCAAACAATAACATGCAATCAAATCAACACACAAAACATTTTCTAAAAAAAGGTTTTATTTACTGCAAAAACTAACAATATTTTATTTGCAGTGTTTGCATGCACCTTTATAACTTTTTACATAGCATTTTATAGTACAACTTGATTATTAAAACAAGGACAGCTTCAATTCTTGATTTAAAAAAAATGTATACATCAATGACCCCAATCATCCCATTCCAACCACTCATTACTTTTGACTCAACCAAAATTATTTCTGAATTATTGGTCATAAATTTGGTACAAAAATGCTCCAAAATAAGGCACAGAATGCACCAGAGAGCATCTAAAACCCCAGAGCTTCCAAGGCCATTAAGTGGGAACCATGGCCGCAAGGGTCTTTGAGGTTCGCACTTGTGATACGCGCTGCGTGTACTTAGTCACATTAAAGTTTTGTAATCCGCCATGCCACCCCCCTTTTTCAAAAGCTTTGTACGGTCTGGTGTACAATATTTTTGACACTGTCATAGGCCTTCTTACATATGCTGTCACAATGCACTGTAGTCTCTAAACAACACTTCAGTCATTTTCCTTGGCGTCCATTTCAGAATAATAGTGTTTTAAGCCAATAACTCGACACTAGCACTGGCAATAAATTAAAAAGCGCAGCTTTCCAGCCCATATCTCATTGGCTACGCTCAGCTGCACATCAGTGTCAATCTGGTGGACCTTACCATCTTCCTCTCGACGTGGGGGTGGGGATTGGGAGGGGCCCACAAGTGGAATAGCCTTGGGCCTCTCTTTCATCTAAATCCAGCTCTGTCACCCACACACTAGTCCCATGCTCTCCCCACTTTCACATCTTACAAACCTTACAACTTTGTAAGTGGGAGGAAATCGGAGCAACCAGTGAAAAAACAATGCGTCACAAGGAGAAACATACAAACTCCGTACAGACAACACACATAGGTTCAGGATCAAAACCCGTTCTCTGGCGCTGTGAGGCAGCAAATCTATCAGTTGCGCTACTGTACCGCCATAGTCTATGAGATGGTCTATACCTGCGACTCATGAAACAAACCATCCTTGAATTATGTAGTTATATCAAGAAAGCAAGCCCAATATTTCCTGCAAACAAATTCCTCCATTGCAAAGTTTTTCCAACAAAACTAGTTCCCTTGAAACGTCATTCAACATAAAACATTAACTCTCCTCTCCACAGATTCTACCTTACCTGGCAGCATTTTCTGTTTTTATTCAATAATTGAATGAATTACTAACATATACACTAACATAGAACTAATGTCCTGCAAACAAGATGTAATTGAACATATTGGTCACGATAGATAAGTATGTTTTATAATGCTGTAAATTATCAATAAGGTTGGTAACATCAACTACGGAAGTCAGTAGATGGTTAGCCATAACTATATGGCTAGCACTAAACTACACTAATGCTAGATGTAGTTTATTCCTTCTTCGTGCACAATACTAATTTCTTAAACCTATCCTTAACATATTCTTCTCTATTATAATCTATCACTATTATTTCAGTTTTGAATGGAGTTACAAATTGGATCAATGGAGATATACACGTGAGAGACATTCAAGGGTCTTACAATTCGTCTATTCGGAGTACAGGTGTAAGGTCGGGCCTGTCGAACTGAAACATTGGCTCTATTATAGACCCCCATAGACAAAAGATGCAAGATTTAAAAATGAATACGGGGAATGAAGGAATAACGTTTTGCAGCTGGAATGTTAAAGGTATTAATGAACCAATTAAGAGAGGTAAAGTATTAGCACATTTAAAAGCATTAAAGCTGATGTGATTTTCATTCACGAAACACACTTAAAAAAAGATGCCGAGCATTGGCTGAAAGCTAAATGGATAGATAAAACATATCCTTCTTTTACATACAAATCAAGAGGCGTAGCAATATTATTTCGTAAAGGCACTTTATTTAAAACATACAAGTATAACTGATAATGATGGTAGATACATTATTGTAATAGGAGAATTAAATGCACAATTTTTTTTTTGTCAATGTATATGAACCAAACTTTGATCACTGTTTTTTAAGAAAATATTTAACAACATCCCGGAAATAGCACAACATAACTTAATAATTGGAGGAGATTTAAATTGTACATTAGATTCTTATTTAGATAGATCCACAAGACAAAGGAAAACCAAATCCCATTCCAGTGACTTATCAAATGCATATATGGATACTAGTAACATTAAAGATGTTTGGAGAGTAGAAAATCCACTGGACGAGAATATTCATTTTATTCACCTGTACATAAAACCTATTCTAGAATAGGTTATTTTTTGGTTGACGCTAAAATTATCTCACTCACTTATAATTCAAAATATCATAATATTAAAATCTCAGATCACGCACCGTTAACATTTATGATTAAAATAAATGGTAAAATGGAAAAATGGGGACAATGGAGACTTAACCCACAAATTTAAAAAAAACAAAGCAACTCAGGAATATATTATAGAACAGATCAAGATTTTATTTGAAATAAATGATAAACCGGAAATATCTTCTTCCCTATTATGGGAAACTTTTAAAAGCATAAGCCCGTGGGAATTATGATTTCTTCTCAAGCATTTTATAATAAAGAGAATCGGAGGGAACAACAGGAATTGGAAAAGGAGATTAAACAATTAGACACAGAGAATGCTGCTAATCTATCCATAACAACACATAATAAAATCGCTGCAACTGAAATATAAATTAAATAAAATATTCCTCAGATCAAGTTGTAAAATTCTATCAATACACTAAACAATTGCAATTTGAATTTGGAGATTAAAACCTCACTCAAAATTATTTGCTCGTCAATTAAGGAAGATGGAGGGAGAAAAAATAATCCATAGGTATTAAATCATATAATGGCGAACCATTAGTACAACCCAAAGATATAAATGAGAGATTTTTGCAATATTATAAACATTTATATTTCAGCTAAAACGACAGAAAAAAGGATAGGTATAGAAACATAAAAAAAAAATGTAATCTGAATGGGTTGGATTCACAAAATAGAGAATCACTAAATGCTGAAATTTCAGTAAAAGAAATTTAAGAATCTATCAGATCATTAAAAAATGGTAAAACACCGGGACCAGATGGTATTGGCTCGGAATTTTATAAAACATTTTATGATCTGATTGCACCACGTTTGAAGATACTCTATGAATACATTTATACCCACCAGAAACTACCAAAACTTTAAATGAATCTATTATAACACGTATACCTAAAATAGACAAAAGACCTGGATGACCCAGGATCATATAGAGCTATAGCTCTTTTAAATACTGATCAAAAGATACTAACCAAAATATTAGCACAAAGACTAAGTACAGTTATTAATAAATTAATTCACCCAGATCAAACAGGATTTATACCAAAACGATATTCCTCATATAACTTGAGATGGTTATTCAATATTATATATTCGAAAAGAGGTATTAATAAAGACCTAGTAATTATATCGTTAGATGCAGAGAAAACCTTTGACCCAGGTGGAATGGGTCTTACTTGTTTTTGGTTATGGAAACTTTTAAGTTGGCAGAGAAGTTTATTACTTGGGTTAAATTAATTATACACTAATCCAAGAACCGAATAATAACAAATCAAATGCTATCAACTAAATTTAATCTATTTCGAGGCTGCAGACAAGGTTGTCCTTTATCCCCACTACTGTTTGCACTTGCAATAGAACCATTAGCTCAACGGGTGAAATTACATCCTGAAATATATGGGTATGACACCAGAGATACTGAAAATAAAATCTCTTTATATGCGGATGACGTATTACTTTATATTACAAAGCTGGAAATTAGTATCCCAAATTTACTAAAATTAATAACTGAATTTGGATTATTTACAGGTTATAGTATTAAATGGAATAAAACTGAACTGACTGAAGCCTGAATAATGGAAATGGATGAAGAATCATGTATAACAAATCATGGATATATCTCCAATGATGGATAACTTTTTTAATGCTCTTGATTTTTGATTTTCTACTTTTACTTTATCTTTTTCTAATCTTTTCCTATCTGCAAAAAAAAATGTATAGAAATGCAAATAAGACATAATTGTTAATATTAATAATATTACGAATGTATGTGAGACGTATATTCTATTAATATATATTTTACGTCTAATAAAAATACTTAACAAAAAAATTATCAATAAGGTTTTTTCTGATGAAAGGTATTTCCTAATAATACGAGAGAAATTCAGCTGGCTATTCCTCTCCTAGCTTGGTGTGGCACTTTGCTGCAAATAAAATGAAGGCTGTTTTTTCCCATATGACAAAAGTAACTGCTCTCCAATAGTTTCATTTGTTATTAAACACATATGATATCCTGCGGATGTCTTATTGTACATATTAATTGTGCAGGGGAGGAACTTTACCATAAACTGCACTGCTTTATTTTTTATAATCCTCACTTGAAAATAATTACTTTTGCGTTATACGTTGTTTCCCACACCGCATGTAAATGCAGTGTCGTTTTAAACCATCAATATTTATTCAGGAAGGGAGTTTCTCAATCAGATTAAAGGGATAACACAGAATTTCCAGTGCCTATGGCTACTTATTTCACATGGATACCCGTACATGAACTGCATCAAAGCTGTAGGCGATAATAGCACAAAATGTAGTATTTTCAGTTATTTTCTCATAAATATTAAACAAAATGCAAAAACTATTCAAAACAATCAGAAGAAATTTATATTTGGATAGCTATGCCAATAACACCATGTTTTGTTTTAAAATACATATAATAAAGGAAAATGTGTCAGTACAAAAACATGGAGAGCATATTTTGGAGATTATCAGTGACAGAGGATATATATCAGTGATTAGGTCTAGAAATTACTACATTGTAATGTTGCTAAAATGTTGTGTTATGGTAATGCTGGTTTTACAGTTTAGTGTTCATCATGGTCTTCAATTGTGAGGTTTGCAGAGCAGCATTTCAGATTTCCCTTCGTAAAACTGTGCCATGCCAGTGTCAGCACAGCACACTATTGATCTGTTGCAAGATCTCACGACTGCCAACATTTATTCTCACAGCTGCAGCCTTGGAAGACTGCCCTCTCGGGAGCTCTCACATTATTCAACTATATTCTCTCAGTTAGTGGGAGTGCTGTTCCTCAAGGTTAGAAAAGCTGATGATTGGGGAATGCGATTAAGTTTTCTCCCAAACGGATTCTGACGGCTGGTGAAAAACAGTAGGGACAGAATATTGCTTTCTAAGTAAGAGCAGCATGGAAACAGCCAAGGCGATCACCAAGCAAGGGCATAGGTTTAAGTGAAGGGGGAAAGAATTTTATAGGAAACTGAGGGGTTAACTTTATCACATAAAGGGTGGTGGGTCTATGGAATGAGCTGCTGGAGGTGGTAGTTGAGGGCAGGGACAATCGCAACATTTAAGAAGCAATTGGACTAAATTAAGAAAATGCGATTTTAGAGGCAGAGATTCACCCACGATTCAATGGTGTAGTGGACGCGATAGGCAAATGGCCTAATTCAACTCCTATAACTTGAACCCACGTGAATATTGGTTATAGTGGGCTATAGCATAAAAAGAGGCCCTTTAGCCCAACAAGGCATCATCATTCATCAAGCATCCATTTCCACTAAATCTACCTGAATCCATATTCTCACCAACTTTCCCTAAATATTACCACTGACTACACACTGTTGGGCATTTGTTTCCAGTGGCCTGTTAACCAAGTGGGCCTGCATGCTTTCAGATTGTGAAATGAAAACTGGAGCCACCCAGAGGAATCCCATAATAATACATGGTCAGAAGGAGAACATGCAAACTTCACATTGACAGCACCAGGGGTTAGGATTGAATTCGGATTACCGATTTATGAGTCCCTCCTGCCTTTACTGGCTCTCCACAATAATGTTTTTGTACATTTATATTAATTGTGGAACTAACTCACCTCCCATCAATGAATCAACTGGAGCAAGTGAAGGTTATATATATTGTCATCTGCTTTGGTACTTTTGATAACAAATATTGATTACCATGGTTTTCCGCCCAAATCAATATCACCATGAAACATCTGGGTGAATTGATTTCAGCTGGGATTTGCTTATCTTTGAAAATCAGAGAGTACTTCCATAAGGAAATGAATACTTGAAAAATAACGGGAGGTTTGAAAAACAATGTGTTTCCCTGATTCTAGTTAACAATAAAAAATGTATCGAGATGACAATATTTTCTATGCTTATCAACAGCTACAGTACTGGTTTATTGATCAATATTTATAAGAAAATACTGCAGACAGTTTGTCCTTTTATAATCATTTTTTTTTCCTTTGAACACTTTAGTCGAAAATCCATGATTAAAAGTTTAAAGAGTTAGGGACAGCTGCTTAATAAGAATGTGGCCCGCAGATCGCAGTTCAGCAGCAAAGCTCTTTTCAAGTTAGCCCCTACTTCAACTGTTCTGTATTCTGCAAAGATTGTCTCACCTTATGACCTTCATTTAAAATCAGAATTGAATTATTAGCTCTGTTACTTCACACATTGAATGATTTCCTATTTTGGAGAAACTTTAATAAATGAGGCCCTGTGCCTGTGAATATAAACAGGGAGCAAAGATAAACCTTTAGATCCAGATGAAGCTCCCCTCCACCAATATACAATGTGGAAGTATAGTATGACTATAGGAAGTACATATCAGTGCTTTGTAGTTCAATTTAAGCTCCTTTATAAGCCTAAGGTGGAATAATGTCACTGCAACGACAGAGAAATTGTCGACGTTCTTTTGAAAAAGGGAGTTTGTGAGGTTACATGGAATAGCCAGTTGACTAGGATTACCGTATTGCCTGCAATGAAGACGCTCTTTTTTACCCAAAAATAAGGCACGATAATTTACCTGCGTCTTGAGGCCGAAGGTTAGGTTGTAGCCAAGAAAGATAACTTCAATCCCAGTTCAGCAACATCAAGAATGATGTTGCTGTACAGAGCGATTGCCAAGTTTAACTCTCATCGCTGTGTAGCTGATGGGGAGCGACTGTAAAGTGGGAAGTGTCTGTAAAAGGACAGCGCTCTGCTGGGGGGGGGGGGGGGGGGGGGGGGGGGGGGGGGGGGGGGGGGGGGGGGGGGGGGGGGGGGGGGGAGGGGGGGGGGGGGGGGGGGGGGGGGGGGGGGGGGGGGGGGTGTGGGGGGGGGATTTCTTTCACAGCATGTGAGGAGACATTGCCCATTGTTCAGCAATGAATGAGCAAAGATAAGAGGGTGTCGGGATCATGCCAGCAACTCACTCACTCAACCACTGCAATTTAGGTCCGGGAAGTGAAGTAGCTCGGTGGCAGCAGCGGCCATACCTTAAATTCGACTTCAGCCGGGAACAGGACATGGCCTTTTCTATGTTTGGCGCGCTGGGCGAAACTGCATGGCATACACTGCCTGTCCATGCCTTTAATGTAGACCGGATAGCGAGGGGACCAGCTCAAGAGACAGATCCTTAGAGCGGAGTGGTCACGTGCGATGGAAAACTGAACAGCTGGCGGGTGGAGCATACTACAGAGTTAACACTAGGCATGTAAATCTCATTGGATCCCTTGGTAATTGCGCAAACACAGGAGTAAGTCCACCTGAACCCGTTGTCCATCTACATTGAAAGACGGCGGGACGGGCAGTGAATGCCATGCAGTTCACCCAGCGCATCAAGTTAGGCCATGTCCCTGCGCGCGGCGGCAGTCGGAATTTAAAGGAACAGCGTCGCTCTACGATTGCCGCCAATCTACATCTTATCCCCGGCCACAATGCGGTGGCTCCGCGCCCGTAGCACCGCAGCAGCGGTGATTGAGTGAGTTGCGGGCATGATCCCCCTGCCCCCTCCTTCACAACGCTCCTGCACCGTGCTGACCCGGTCCATACCCCACCTGAGGAAGGAACTCTCCCCCCCAGTTGGTCCTTGAACTAGTATTGTATTCAATAAGATCACAACTGATTCAACATGTCCAGGTGTGCTCCAAGTTATTTTCTCCCCACCATCTCTCCACCCTGCCGTCACCCTACCACCCCCCACCCATTCAGTCATTCAAATGGAGCAGATCTGGAAGCCTTTGCAAATCTAATTGTACTTCCTTTATTTGTTTATATATCTATATAATTTATTGGAGCTTAAGAAATTCTATGTCCCCCAGCTTTTTTTCAAATTTAGTCAACTGGGGTACTCCTTGAAGCAGTTGCGTCTTCACTTGCTGGGAAATAACGATAATTGAATATTCTTTCAGGCCAGATATGGATATGGTGAACTAAAAGGCCTTTTTCTGTCCCTATAAAATTCAGTATGCAATTCCTTCCAAAACAAAAGCAATTTTCCTCCTTGTAATTTAAGGAAAATCATTTAGCAATAAGATTATGAACGAAAAGAATGTTCTTCCCATTGCGAAAACTTGAAAGAAACAAAACCATAAATTGTTTTCAGACTCCATGTACTAAAAATGCTTGCAAATCTTCAATTCAGTTAATTCTGATGAACAGAAAATGGGGCGTCTAGATCATAGCACAGATTCAATTTCCTCTCAGTATGTCTATAATCCTGAGATCAACTCCCCGAATAGAAAAAAAATAATTGCAATTAATTCCCCCAAACTCATGATGACCCAATAAATCCCACATTAATGAGCTTAGTTTGTTTTAGAAAAGCAGTGTGGGAAACAATCCCTACAAACCATCGAGTCCCGCACCAACCAACGATCATCCGTACAATACTTCTAACCTTCACTCCAGGGACAATTTACAGTAGTCCATTAACCTACCAACCCACACACTTTGGAACGAGTGAGGAATCCAGAGCACCCCTAGAAAATCCACGTGGTTCATCACAGTAGAATGTACAAACTTGTACAGACAAGCACTCCATAGTCAGGATCGTGAACCTGGTCACCTGCGGTGTTAAGCAGCAAATCCACCGCTTCGCCACTGTGGCTGTCCCACTCCAATGGAATTTCAATGGATAGTAGTAGATTATTTTTCCCATTAATTTTTGCTGAGCAGACAAGGTGTTGTAAAACTTTATATCAAACTTATCTTACAGAACACCAGATAGTCATGTAAGAAATATCCTTTAATCACACAAGGCTTAAGTTACTGGAGTTGAAACATCAACCTTACCTCGCCTACCATTAGAGCTTTTATAAATGATTTACTGTATGGCAAGCAATAGCATTTAATTCTCACAAAAACACTCCCACATCACTACACCTGGCGCAACTCTTTAAATACACTATCAGTGGGCGGTTTAAATGTTTCAAAATGTACTGCGAAAAAAACGGTATATTTTCATTCTCATTCATACAAAACAAAGTCTCAAAATATGGGTATTTAAAAAAATCATCACAAGGCACATGCTTTATCATACACAGCACCTCGTGAAGAATATTTTGCATGCTAGAAAAAAACTTGAGAATACAAGATGTCGTAACCACAATTTTCTTACCACTTAATTTGTAGGTTGAATAATTCTATGGCAAATATTTGTTTTCTGGAGTAGTAACCTAAGATCTGGTCCAGTGAATTACAAAACTTGCCCAAAAGCAGCAGGTAAAAGTAGAATTTTGGATACTTATCAATATTTGCATGCAAATTGTGATAAAATGTCAAATAGTGACAGGTTAGTAATTGAGATAAACCCCCATCTGGTTCATTAATTAATATCTTTTAGAGACTGAAATCTGTTTGCCATTAATCAGTTTGAGCCAAATGCAAACTTCTTGTCCACAGCAACTTGTGACTCTCAGCTGCCCTCTGAAATGATCTAAGAAGCTAAACGTTTTTCATTTTTAATTAAGTATTTGTTAGTAAATGCCCAATGACCAAAGCCCATGAACTATTAAATCATTAAAATAAATAGCTGCATGCACAAATTCTAGAATGTGCCTCCCAGATATACAAGGGTAATATCTGATATATGCTTTCAGCTAAATTTGGTCGTGCCTTGCTAACATTCTCCATGTAATCCAATCATGCATTCTTGAGAAGTAAATAGCTCACGATGCCTTGGTCATGTCATCGTCAAGAACACATCAATATCAAAATAATTATACACTTTTTCTTCCTCAGAGATGTGGAGTCCAACAAGAGGCTGATGTAATGGTAACCCTTGTGTGCCTAATATACAGGGAGGATACCCAGTTTTAAAATATTGCCAACATAACGTTTGTAGATTTGTAATTGAAATGTGATCTTATCTAACTTATGACTAAAACTCACATCTTGTCCTCTTTGTTTGCGTTTTTTTTTAAAATTTGCACAAAAACGGTACCCAAAAATCGCTAAGATTTTTTCGCCACCTTACTCGCCGCGTTCTCCCTCTGCCACCAAGCACACCAAAATATTTCCGATCGTTATAATATTACAACGTTATGAAGGTTTAAAAAAAAATTGTGAGTTCAGCAGATTGGTCTTCACGCCTGTCATACACCATTAAATTAACCTCCCCTTCTGGCACCATCTGCTAATCAACCGTGCGGGGCGAGGAGCATGAATTCCTGGTGCGGGGCTGCGTCCACAAAACAGTGCTGATTGAGTCCGCGAGCCTGTGCGGAGAACGACCAGCGAAGTTGCCAGTGAAGCTACCAGCACACCCAATGTGATCCCCATCACACCCTAACTCCTTCTCCTCTAGTACCCCACACTGGCTCCTGCACCCCTCCCCGTTATACTGACTGCACACTAACCCCATGGCTCTTCCCCCATTTTCTTTGAGCCTCTCCCCCCCTGCCCACACACCGCCCCCACTGCCCACACACCGCCCCCCGCCCCCCCACACAACCTCACCCTCCGCACTCGCACCCCTCCCTTCCACACAACATCCCTCACAACCCTCCCCCTGCCCACACACACCCCGGGCACTTAACCCGCCCCGCGTCTTTACTGCATGCTGCTGATGGCTCTGAGTGGCCCGGCCCGGCTCAGTCCCCGCCAGCGCGAGTCAGAGATGTTGTGCCGAAGTCACCAAAAGGAAATCGTATACACCCTGCTGCGGGAGAATGACCACAAGCGGCCAGCGAAGTTAACATTGACCACTGTGATCCCCAGCGCCCACTGCCAACCCCGACCCCTCTGGAACCCCTCCGCTGGCTCCTGTCCCCCACCCCATAATAACGCACTCTCCCCTCCATGGCTCATCCCCGTCTATTCTCAACTCTCTCTCCCCTCATCTCTCCCCTTGGCCCTCACCAGCCCACACATAAGCCCCGCAACACACAGCCCCTCCCCTCCACACCTCCCCGACACACCACTCCCACAAACCACCCCTCCCCTCCCACATACTCCCTCCCCCCCACACACCTCCCATACCAAACCCCCCCCCTCCTCCCTCCACATCCCTCCTCCTCCCCCCCCCACAAACCCGCTTCAGCCCACAAACCACACTGCCACCCCACACCGTCACTGTGGTGACGGGACCCAACTGTCCCCACTTAGTCTGGGTTGAATATATAATTGCGCGAAGGGAGCAAGATCATGGTACCTCTACTTGAACATGACTTATGAACAGTGTCAGGAACAAATAGAATTACCAGCTGCCGCTTGTATCAAGCTCAGCCGATGTGCTGATGTGCATGTGAATCTTACCTTTTATTGAATTTTTTATTTAATAAATTTTAACAAATATAACCTTGTAATTTTTTTTTTTTTTTTTACTTTAACTTGTTGAAGGATCTTTCTTCCATCCTTGTTCAGAATCATCAAATCTTTGTTGCACTGTTATGGGCCTGTTCTACACAAGCGATTTTTCAGCGACTGCCAGCGACTTTCAAGTTGCCGTGCAGTCCGCCAGAAAAACTGCTCACTAGAACTCCGACTGTCCCAGACACAAACACACACACACACAAACACATCACAAAAGTGGGGGAAGTGGCATGCGGAGGATCGCTTGTCAAAAAAAAGTTCATGGGGAAAACCAAGATGATACAGACACACACCCCCCCCCTGGGGATGAAAAACCAGGAAAAAAAAAGGTTTGGTTGCCTGTAATGGAAGACAGCTAAAGTACATGTACGGTAAGTCTTTAAAAGAGAGAGGGAAGAAGGGGGGAGAAGGAGGTGAGAATGGGGGGAAATAATTGGAAACAACTTTTAAGAAGCCAGAGATACACGACTTTGAAGTTCGGCGGATATTTAAACATACCGTCGGTTCCTTGGGTTTTCCAAAAACTACTGCTTAACTTTTTTTTTCTCCCCAAAGACCCCATGAAATTTACCAGACAGCACAGGCTATAGCCTACAAGAACCTCCAAGAACCTTCGAACCTTCCTGTCAACCCTTTAGGACCCTCCTTGTGATCCACCTATGGCTCAAGAAATCTGCGCTACACTCCATGCGACTCATTCTAGTCACCGCTAATTTTCAACAATTTTTGAAAATTCTCGTGACCATAATTAGGCCGCTAACTAGTTCCAAAATTTGGGAACCTCACGACCATGAAGGCGACACCCGGCAACCTCCCGCTGACATGGTGGTGGTCCATGTGGCTACCGCAAAACTCCTTCATTGCTAAAAGTCACCTAAGTGGAACAGGGCCAATTTAAGACTTCCAGTATCTCTTACTACCAAATGCATTGTCTTCTGTGGTGGCACAAAGGTGGCAATGTTAGAGTTGACCCAGGTTTGATCCTGTCTAATTTGCTGTCTGTATGGAAGTTTGTACGTTCCCTCTTGACTGGCATGGGTTTTCCCAGGTGCTATAATAACCTCTCACACACCAAAGACATGCAGGTTTTGTCAGTTAAATTTGGCTTGGAGTAAAAATTGCATCCATTGTGCCTCCTCAGAAGAAATTCAGTAAAAAAATGTAAATTGTCCCCTATGTATATATTGGTGCTAGTGTATTGGATGATTGTTGGTCGGACAACTCTGATTGGCCTAAAGTCCTGGTTTTCAACGCTGTTTCTCTAAACTAAACTAAACTAAAGAATTAAGAATGATTACTGAAATATAAATCTTGTATGAAGCCAAAATAAGGCAGACGATTGCTTATAAAACTTAAATGATTATTAAATCTTGTCAGAAATTGTGATTTGTAGAGGTACACAACATATGGCCTCGTTTGAATATGCAAGATTGCAGTAAATTATAAACTTTCTATAGTTTAAATTGTGAATAAAATCGATCCACAAATCTCCCTTCCATGTAAAATTCCATGCGCTTTTTGTGCACATATAGTGTACATGTTGTTCATGAGCAGTATTACTGAATAAGCCACAAAATACAACAATTAATGACAACATCTGAATTTTTTCATAGTAAAAACAGAAAATAGGATTGACAATTTGGTGGTGCGGGTTTGATTTCTCATCAATATCTTTTTCACCCAAAAGAATTATTCATTACATGGAACATAATATTTCTAGTAAGTTTTTAAACATGAAGTGACTACCTTACTGAATGATACTTCTACCATGTTATCCATTGCTTTGGTTCTAGGATATCCATAGGTGCAGCAGCAAAGCAGACTTAATTATATTTACATCATCCTTGCATCACATCAATCCATTGACCCCTAGCAACCAGCATCATTGAGGCACTAATACTAAATCTATAAACACTTCACAAATGAGTCATTTTAAAGTGTCGTAAAACAACAAGAAAAAAAAACATGTGAACAAAGTTAGAATTATTTTATGACATGTCTAAAACGAGCCCTTAATTTAAGCCAAACAAGAACAAATGAATGCATTATTTATAGTTAATTTACAGTGTACTTATCAAGTATAACCTCAAAATGTACCAACTTAGTCAATTTGAAATGGTAGTAGAAATGAAATATATTTTCTCTCCAGAGTCAGACATCCACAGTTTTACCCTGTGTATTTCATCGACTGTCAATTAATTTCCCCCCCCCCCAAAACACCACCACCCCCCACTGTGGCTTAATCTATCCCTGTAGTTTCCTGGATAATTTGGTTTGTTTTGACATTATCTATATTCAACTAATCTAATAATGATTAATCTGCTTAAGAAAATCTTATCATGTATATTTAGCAGTTTTCGCAAATATGCCAACTTCACTCCCTGCACCTTGAACATTGAATAGTGAAAGGCTTGGAGCGAGAGGATGTGTAGAGGAAAGATACCACAAAGGGAGAGTCAAGGACCAGATGCATAGCCTCAGAATAAAAGGAAAGGAGATTGAGGAGAATTTCTTATGTCACAGGGTGGTGGAATCTGTGGAATTCATTTGCCTCAGACGACTGTGGAGAATGTGAATGGATATTTTTAAGGGCAGAGATTGACAGATACTTGATTAGAACAGGAGGGAATGTTTTTTTAGGGGGGGGGGTGGGGGGGTGTTGTGGTGTGTTTTGGTTTGTGGTGATGTTATGTTGATGTTTTTGAGTCGATGGGTTATGGTTATAATGCATGATAAATTGTTGAGAAGGAAAAGTTTGAACAGCCTAAATTCATGCGGAGTAGACCTTGATGGGCAAATGTCCTAATTCTGTTCCTCGAAACAATAAATATATGAATATAACTAATGCATATTTCTCATAATTTGGAGTCAGACATGATAGTTGTTCACAGTTCATTACCCAATGCTTTTGCATAAACATTTGCTATATGTCTGGTCAAACAACATCATGAATGAGGGCAATAAAAATATCTGGATAAATTATCATGGAACTCCTTCACACGAACAAAAAAAAACAAGTGAGAAATTAACACTGACTACTGACTTTGAATAGGAGAATCTATTGTTAAAATTAACCAAGGAAGCAAGAAGAGAAGAAGCAAAAATATGATCATGAGACATAAAATTAAAAAAGGTTTCTTTATTTAAAATCTCCAACAATTTAACACTAAAGAAATTAAAGTCCACACCAGTTCTTTGTTAATTTTCAGGGTTTCCTGTTTGGAAAGCAAAACGTAATGACTTCATAAGCAGATACTTAAGGCACCCCTTTCACCAAAAGCCCCCCCCTGTCCCACGAACTTGTCCTTGGCGCGGGGTATAAATTACGCTAACCACGTGGTCGCAGTTGCGGCGGGACGGACCCCAATTTCAAGCGCGATATCATGCGCCCGCACAGCCGTCTGAGATTCGCTAGACCTTCAAATGAAAGAAGGACACAAAATGCTGGTAACGCAGCAGACCGACAGCAAACTCTGTAGAGAAAGCAATGGGTTAATTATTTGTGTCGAGACTCCTTCTTCACATTCAGAAAGAAAGTTCCTTGACCCTAAATGTCACCCATTTCTTCTCTCCAGAGAGCGCCATTTCAACTGTATTTACTCCAGTATTTTGAGTCTATCTTCAATTTTCCCAGTGGCCCGCTTCTGGAGTATAGTGGGGTGTGATCCTACCGCAACGTCGTGAGCCCAGCCGACTCGGCGATCGTTTGCTTGCTTCGGCTGCTGTTATGAGTGTGAGACGTTGCATCGCTCCAGGGTCATTGGGCCTTTCCCACTATGGCCGTCCGATACGCGACAGGCCGTTTGGCACGCGAAGAAATCGTCGCTACAAAAACTTCTGGAGCCGCGCGCGAATATCTCAAACCATCCTACCATACCCCATCCTCGCTACCTCATTGGGAACCTTCCCCGCGCGGCCATACGATGCCCATGCTGCTCACTTCGACTGTCTAGGTCACTGTAATTTGCGTGCCAAGGACACAAAATTGGGACCGTCCCTTAAGGCACAAAATGCAGATTATGGTGGGCTAGTTTAAAATTAACATGAGAAAACTATCTTCAAAAAAACACATACAGGATTGACTACATTTCAAATGTGTCAGTACTGTAATGTACTACAAATGAAGCCAAACAGCAGAGGCAACAGCAATAAGTTTATGTGTTTAGTGAAATAGCACGGAACATCTCTTCGTTCCATCGAGTCTACGCGACAGCGATCTCCTGGACATTAACAAATCGTACACAAGACTAGGGGCCAATTTTACTCATGTACATCACGGCAATAACCTGCATACCTGATCTTCTTTGGGGGGGGGGGGGAGGGGGGGGGGATGCTGAGTTGCAACTTGAAACAGCAACCCTGCATCAGACCATGATTGTTGCATGATGCGGTTTTATGACCTGCCTCATGCAAGTCCTGATCAGGTTGCAGCTTTTAAACAGCAACTACTTCCCTCTACATAGGCAGATAACCCACAGAATTCTTCCAGCAGCTGATTTGTTGTCAATATTCCACCATCAGCAATCTCCTTATCTTCCATTTAATTGGATCAGACGACAAAAACCACAACAGCTATTTTTAGTTTTTTTGAATATGTATTTCTGCCCAATAAATTAGTCACCCACAGCAACTTGCAACTTAAATAACACAGTAAAAAACATAACCTCACCATCACACAATCAAGGTAAAAAATTTCTGATTTGGAAAACATTGCTAAAGCTTCTCTTTCGTGTGGCGTGCACAGCCTAAAAGTTGTTTGGACAACTTGTACTATTTTGATCTTCTGTTTGTGCACGTCGAGTTGATTGCATTCATCGAACAGGGCGGACCACGTGAAGGTTGCAATCTTCCACCCCATTCAAAACTATCCAAATTCATCAGCAACTATAACAACGATTGTTATATCTTGCTCTCTTCTTCCTCAGAGTTGAAATAACATTACACATTCTTAAGTATAATTGTTAAATAAGTCCTTAGTTTAATTTATTGTTCTTATTATGAATAGAATGAAATACTATTTCCAGAGTTTGCTCCATCAATGATAACATGAGAGAGTTACAGCAAGAGACTTTTTTTTACATCAAATAGCATTCTAGACAATCATATGTTCTGATGAAGTTACAGAAATAAGGCACGATTTTATAGTTGATCACAGTGAATGTTGAGATATAAAATTACCAGCAAGTTGATTGAGATATTATATTATTTTGTGGATTCAAAAATTAGAATACTTTTGTTTCAGACTCATAACAGCATTCCCAGACTAATTGATTAAGGATTCATTTAAATAGGGACAGATACAAAAACATAGATACACTTGAAACAGCCATCTGATGTATGTATCAAAAGGTCTTAGCCAAAGATAATTATACAATATGGCTGCTGTTACTGGTGTGAGTGTTTGTAACATCTTAGTCTGCTGTGCTCAACTATTTGTCTATTGATGGTGGTTTCCTGAAATACTTTTTTCTACACTAACTCTCTTATTAATGAACATACTTTGGTGAAGTTAAAAAGTAAATGTAAAACAACTTTTAACCCTAAAAAATAACTAATTTACTGTCAAAGATTGGAAAAGACTACTGGCCTAACTAAAGGTCAGCCAATTGCCCCCAAAGTGTCTTGGATAACAAGCAGCAATGCACTCAACATATATTACATCTTGACAAACAAAATTGATCCATTTGGAGCAAAGTCTGATTAACATTGTGAATGCACACAATCAACGCTTGGATAGCAACTAACGGAGCTTATCAAGAGTAGCTCCAACGAGGATAATATAAAAGACCTGGTTGGACGTGTAAATCACTTGAAAAAGAAATCGCTGATCTGAAACTATGGGCAGAAGAACATAAGCAGACATCCAACTTACGTTTCGTCGATATCCCCGAGAGGGTCGAGTCCAACAGATATCACCGGATTCATGGGCCACAGATACCGCAGCTCCTCGGTGAAGCGAATTATCCCCACCCTCTTGTGATTGAGCGTTGTCAACGTACCGGTGCAAGGATAACTCCAGAAGCCAAGGGTCCGAGTCTGATCCTGGTGAAGTTCCCACTAATTCCAGGATAAGCATAGGATAATGAAGCTCACCCGGGAGAAAAATTTGCCCCTTGAGTACAACGGACTCGGCTTCAGATTCTAACCCTTACTTCAGCGCTGGTCATTGTCAAGAGAACGCGGGAGTATTATGCGGCA